>ML784890.1:350853-361317 GCA_009831015.1 Picea engelmannii | reverse complement strand
AAGACAACTAGTAGGCTAAGAGATTTTCATCAAATTTAACATCTCTTCTAATAATAATTTCTTTAGAATGAGGTTGAAGAAGTATGTAGCCTTTGACATCTTCAGAATAACCAACAAAAATACACTTTCCACTTTTAGGCTGTAAATATTTCATTTTCTCATCAGGAATTTGAGCCCATGCCACACTGCCAAATACATGGAAGCGGCATGCATCTGGCTTAATTTTATTCCATGCTTCATCTGGTGTTATGTTTTTAAGATATTTTGTGGGAGTGTGATTTACTGTGTAATTTGCAATTATTTATACAATTTCTATAGTCATTTTAAGCCAAGGGGTTAGCATGACTTGTTATTGTCAATGTTGTTGAGTATTTAGCTAGTTTTGTGCCAAAAAATGCCTACTTCAGATCCCGAACCTAGATCAAGTGCAATAGTATACATTGAAAAATTTAGTAGGGATGCCATCCACAAATGTTGGGAATCATCTCTTGGGTTTTCCTTGGAAGAAAAATTTCTATAGCCAGCCACCATAGTCTTATATGGAGGATTTCCCTTACTGTTGTATCAATTTGGTATTGTCCACCTGACACACCATCATGTGTTTCTTACATGTTGTCCCATATTTCATTTGAAAGGACTCATATCCTTAAGATATTGCTAGGTCCCAATTCATACAAGTGTCCATCAGAGAAGTGTAGTATACAACCTTCACGACATCACTATTTCTTATGATTTTGTATGTCTGGGGATAACTATCTATCATGGAAACACTATATCTCTAGTAGATCCTTTGGGGAATCTTTGAATTTGAATAGATGTGCATTGGGAAGGTCATCATCTATACCCATTGGTTCTTTGCTTGAGTTGATCCTCAACAAGTGGTCTATCTTGATGGTAGACTTACACAACTTCACCACAATCTAAAAGTTGAATTCTTGGAAGAATAAGATCCATATGAAATGTGATCATGATGCACTATCTTGTTCAAAAGAATCTTTATTGTACAAGGATCAATATAGATAATAAAAAAGTTTCATGATAGGGAACATCGATACTTATGTAGAGAGAGTGTCATTCCAATTCCTTCTCTCTCTATCATCACATATTTCCTTTCTACAGGATTATTCAAATTTTTATTTATATCATAATGTGGATGATCAATATTTCCCTCTCCAAATTGAGATATAAACAACAATATTTGTATCATCAACTTTCACATTAAATTGTGTGTTCTAATAAATAATTCTTCAAATAAGAGCTTTGATCAGTTTTTTCTTGAGTGAATTAAAAGTTTCTTGGAATTTTTCTGAAAATAAATACTCAACATTCTTTTAACAAAGTTCACTCATAAATAAAGTAATGTCATAACAACACCTTATGAGCGTTCTACAATACCTTGTGTTCCCCAACAAGATTCTAATTTTCTTTTGGTTTGTTGGTGTCCCAAATTTTAAGAAGATATTGATCTTATCCATGTCATATTTCAAAACATCTTCCCCCTTGGCATGACCAATTATGATTCTTATTGAAGTGGTAAATACACAATTCTTGGTATTCAATGATAACCTTATTTATTTAATACTTTTGAGCAGTAATGTGAGGTGATGGACATGAACTTTCATACACAATGTAATCAAGGTAGGTTGCCAAGTTTTTATAGAGAAACTCTTGGAATTTTTTTATCGCAATGTGTGAAAATACAATAAGACAATTCTTCATCCCACATTACTTTGTAAGAAAATGAGCCCATTTAGATGTAGTGTGGCAGTGTTTTATTGAGCCAAAAAAATCCATGTTTTCCTAGTACATGATTTTGGGAAATCTTCCTCTTGGAAAATTTTGAAGTAACTTGACTTTCCCAGACCAAATGCACTTTCTATCACAAATTTGAAATAATCAAACAATTTTTATAGTTTGTCCCTATGCTAAGTCCATGTGGGAATGGGCCTCAAACCTATTTTGACAAATCCCTTCCTGTGTCTATAACCTAGATGTATGCTATCCTCAGTAATAAGCTTTCATGGGTAACAAATTTCCATGCAACATGATAGTTTGTTTTAGTAGAGGTTATATTTCTGATATGGAAGAAAAAATATGAATGTATTTTAAAAAGATGTTCATTTTGATAAGTTCACTTGGTATGATAAAGCTCTAATATTTTCCCCACCTTCACTTGAAATTCTAAGTGTATGTTGGAAAGATGGAACTTGCGCTAATGAATATTAGGTGGCTTCTATAATACTTAGGGGTGGTTCCATGCATAATGAGTTGGGTTCCCCTAAAGGTTCACTACCCTCTAATTCAACTTTCTCTCATAGATATGGTAATAGACAATGCCATGGAGAAAGGAACCTAGTTGAGTATCTCAATGAGTGTTGAAGACAAAGTCATAAGCATCACCATTCCCCTCTCCTTGGCCCAAGAAGGATAAGGAGATCAATGATTCCTGAGGCCAAAGTCATAAGCATCATTGTCCCACTCTCCTTGACCCAAGAAGGATAATTTATTTTGGCTAGACTTGGATATTTCAATGGAGAAACACCCTTACCAACATAATGATGATGGATGAGATCTTTCTCAACATCCTGACAAGCCACCAATTTATGGGCGGGCCCCAAACCTAGATGATTATAACCCTCCTTTGGATATGTGAACAATTTCTTTTTCCTAGCCTTACTTTCCATATTTATTATGGTCAGTGGACCATTAGATTTGGTTTCTACTCTCACTTATTTGGCTTATGGCCACATGAATTTGTATTTTAGATTTGTAAATCCCTAAGTGCTTTCACTTTATACTTTTAATACCCCTGTAGGTCAACGTTGGTCACTAGGTTTTGTTCATGCAAGTTGCTTTTACAATGCATTTTTTTATGTAAAGTGTGTGTGTCTGTGTGTCTATGAGTATGTGTAAAGGAAACCTTTGCAGGATTTCCCCCTCTTCATCAGAATATTTGGATGAAGGAGAAAGTGAACTACCAATTATGTGTGTGCCTGTGTCATTTTATAAATAGAGTTTAAAAGAATTTTTTATTAAAAATTAAATAGAATTAAAGAAAGTAATAATCATATTGCCTTTAAAGAAAACCCAAGGAGTTTCCGAAGATAACTTAAACTACAATGTCTTAATTTGGAAACAAGAGTGGTCCCCATTAGAGGACTAGAGCATTAGGTGCATATAGGTAGTGCACTCACAATTTTTGTTATAAAGGTGTCCCCCAGCTAAGGATTGAGGAATCAAGCATATACATAGTAAGCCCACAATTTTTGTTCCAAGGATGGCTCCCATTTCAGGACCCAATAAATGAGCATATAGGGGGTGAGCCCACAATGTTGTCTCCATCAACATGTGTTTGACTAATGATCCAACCAATAAATATAAACCTTGGGGCTCAAGTCACCCAAATCTTGCACCTTACCCCAACTAATATTTTGTGCATGGGCACACATCCACAATGGCAAACAAAAGCAATAACACTAACAAGGCTTGAACTTGGGTGGAAGCCATATTACCTAATCAATTTCACTTCACTTAAAAATATTCACAATAATAATAATAAGGATGGAATTATGGAGAGAACAATGGATGGTATTTTGATTTTGGATTGTATTTCAATTTTAGATTAAGACACATTGTAGTTATATCCATGAGTCAGTTTAGTCTAGATGAGATGCAAGCCTCCCTCATTAATCATGAACACAGATTAAATAGATCAAATATGTCATTAGAAAATGAATTTTCTGCATAGTCATCTATAATCTCTGGAAGAGGAAGGGGGAGAACTAACTTTAGAGGTAGAGGAAGGAGTTCTGCTAGAGGAGGACGTAGTAACAGTCCTGCAAATATCGGTGGAAGAGGTAAAAATACAAATAATAGTCATCCAAGTAATCAGAGATTTGATAAATCAAAGATGCAATTCCATTACTATAAAAGGTATGAACAATATGCATATAAATGGAGGAAGATATAGTATAATCAGAACAAACAAAGTCAAGATCAGTCAAACAACATAAATACCCCCACCAGTCCTATGTTTATGGTGTGCACTGAAGCGATGTCTATAATTTCCACATTTGAATGCAATGTTGTTCAAGAAATTCCATATGATATATGGTATCTAGATTCAATTTGCAGTAATCAAATGATAGGAAATCCAGAATTTTTTTCTAGTTTGGATAAGTCATCCAAAACTAAAGTTACACTTGGAGCCAATATCCAAGTCATTGTCTTAGGTAAAGGAAATAATAACATTTTAACTAAACAAGGGGAGAAAAAATTCATGCCTAATGTATATTATGTTTCTAGCCTAAAACATAATTTGATGAGCACGAGACATCTATTACAAAAAGGGTATAGAATCTACATGGAAGATAATCACTGTGTGATTTTTGATAGATATCCAAGCAATAAGATTATTACAAGAATTCAGATGACGAGCAACATAATGTTTCCATTGACATTAAAACCAACTATGAAGAGAAAAATAATGCAAGCTATCTATGAAGAAAAAAATGTGCACTCTGACACTACATTTACAACATTAGTATGTGCGGTTCCAAGAAAGAAGAATGCAGTGGCACAGAGTTGTAGGAAGCATTCCAATCTGAAGTGCAGGATGAATTCTTTCTATGGCATTTTAGATTTGGACATTTAATTTTTGGAGGTATAAAGCTACTACATACAAAAGATACAGTGAAAGGTTTGCCATTAATTGAAAAACCATAAAGAATATGTGAAGGTTGCATCTTTGGAAAGAAGCATAGAGATTCATTCCCAGTTGGCAAGTCATATAGAGAAAAATATCCACTGGAAATTGTACATTCAGACATTTGTGGACCAATGAAAACACCATCTATAAGAGGAAGTACCTATTTTCTTACTTTTATTGATGATTTCTCAAGAAAAACATGAATTTACTTTCTAAAACATAAATCTGATGCATTTGGTTGTTTTCAGCAGTTCAAATCACTTTTAGAGAAGCAAAGTGGTTATTACATCAAGGTTTTAAGAAATGACAGAGGTGGTGAATATGTTTCAAGATATTTTAGAACTTTTGTAAATTTCATGGCATCTACAAGAAATTTATTGCGTGGTATACACCACAACAGAATGGTGTCACGGAAAGAAAGAACCAAACCATCATGGAAATGGCACAGAGTATGTTAGAAACCAAAAATTTATCAAATGAGTATTGGGCTAAGGCATTAGCAACTGCAATGTGCATCACGAATAGATGTCCGACAAAAAGTGTAAAAAACAATGTTCCTCGAGAAGCATGGACATGTATGAAGCATAATGTTGCGCACTTAAACGTTTTTGGTTGTGTCACATATGCACATTTTCCAGATGAGCTGAGAAAGAAGTTATATAAAAAAGGACATAAACCTGAATTTGTTGGATACTCTGAAGATACAAAAGCATACAAATTGTATGATACTATTGCAAGAAGAGTTATAATCAGCCACAATGTTTAGTGTGTGGAGAATGAAGCATGGGATGGAAGCATAGAGAGGACAGTTAAAGTGATTGATGTTATTGGGCAAGATGATATGGAGGATGAAGTGGTTCAAACACCAATTTTAATTCATTGCGTAGTTCCTTCCATTCCTAGAACTATGACACAAATACCAACTCAAACTACTCCAGTGAGATTTGTAGGTTTGCAGTCCACACCAAGCGCACAACAAATTCCAGCAAATAGTCTGTTATAACCCTAATTTGCACCAGACATGCTTACTCGACATCAGGCCATCTCAGATTCCTTCTTTTCCAAAACACTTCTGAACAAATCTTCTTAAAAACACCTTTCATAAAGGCCCACGCGCCCTGCTCCATTACTGTACACGTGTACATGCTAGCTGACCCAAGACAACCCGCATGTACCTACAAAAGCACGAAAAAAGGAAAGTTGTTGACGGAACACACAACTTTGGGTGAGTTAACTATACCTTCTAGCCATGCATGGTTGAGGGTTCAACCAAATACCTAGCTTTTTCTAGCCTATAAAAGAAGGGTTAGGGGTCCCATTTGGAAGAGGAGAATCATAGTAAAGAAACTATACCTGATTGCACATTCCCTTTGTCCCAACCCTTTAGCCATCCTTGTGCAAAGAGAAATATAGAGCAAAGAAGTTAGAGGATAGTTGAAGAGGAGCCCAGGATCAGGTTCACGGAGTAGTGTCCGACTTCATCATTGTAAGTTGATTTTTTGAAGTTAATAATAACGAAATACTTTTCCCATCCCACCATATGAGGTTTTCATAGTTTATTGTATACATATTGATTGAATCTCTAACCCATTAATCTGTAGATCAAATGCATGTTTCGTTCTTTGTTTTTCTTGTGTGAATGCAGGTCAGCCTTGGGAGGAGAGCTACAGTCAAAGAGCAATCAAGCATGAAGAAGGATCGATATCAAATGCCCGAAATAAGGTATGCTCATTTTATCTTGTTAACTACGTATTTGTTTAAGAATAATGGGGATTAGGTCTGGAATGATGGTAGAAAGTAGGATTCTTTAGGTCTTTTTTGCATGCATAATAAACCCTAAGTGCTAGTCTGTAGAGGTATTTCCCACTCACAACAGAATTGGCGACCATACTGGGGATATCTCTAGGGTTTCTGGGAATATTTTTTGGGTATTTTTAAGAACTGGTTTCATTTACTGTTTTTAAAGTTTCTGCAAAAGTCTGAGTTAACAAAGATTCTGGTCTTCCATACCAGTTATCTTTGTTTCTTTGCTTGACTGTATTTTTTTTTTTGAGATCCACAGAGGTATATGTGGCCTGTATAATATCTGCATGCATGTACCTACACCCTACATTCTCATAGCCCCTGTGTACATGCTAGTTGAGGAAGTGTCAGTAGCGCGTATGATTCCATAATTTTGTTTTTAAAAAGAGGCAGTCATCCTATTCCCTGTCAGAATTAGTCATTCTCAGGGTTTTTTTGGAACTCTTTCTAGTCTTTGTTGTTTGCAGTCGATAGCTTAGGTTTCACCTTGGATTGGTTTGTTCTATGAATTTTTCCTTGATTTTTTTTATTTTTTCTGTTAAAGTAAGTTTCTGACTCTTCAAGAGATCCTGGTTCTCAGTATCAGTGGTCTCTGCCTAGGCTGGATTGGTTTTCTTCTCATTTGTCTCATAGTTTCATATATACACGTGACCTGTATCAGGCCAACACACCTGTACACACGCTCTGACTTTACAAAGCTCATGTGCACACACTTGTTGTTGAACTAACAATAGTGTGCTTGTGGAGGAATTTTTTGTTGGAGGTCAGGTCGTCATCCTTTCCTTTGAAAAGAGTTATACCTCTTAGTTTTTTGGGTCTTTGTCATAGCAGTTAGTAGCTTAGGTTTGATCACAACAATAGCTTTCTTTTTCATTTAGAAATTTTCCTCAAAATTTTCTTTTATAGGGTTTTTAGACAAGTTTGAGAGTCCAATTTAATTTTCTTGTGTGTGATTTTTAAAATGACTCTTTGCAATCTGCGCTTAGGCCAGACATTTTTCTTGGTTTTGACGTGTTGATATTTTTCCTTTTTGCTTTGTGAGCATTCAAATAAAAAAAAAAATATTTTATTTCTTTGTTTGGTTAAAAAGTGTTGTTTTGCATTAGTAACCAGGGAAAAGTATTTTCTTTCATAAGTTCTCGACGGTTTAATTAGATCATAAGTAGCTTGTAGTCGAGTGAAATCTTTCTTTGAGTTTGTTGCTCAAATATCTTAGAAAAAATTTTAAGTTTGAAAAGTTGTTTAAGAGTTGAGTTAAGTAAAGGTTTTTGTTTCCATCTTTCTGTTTATTTTTCTCTCATCTTTCAAACATCACTAGTTTCACTTTCATAACCTTTGACTTAAGGCAAGCCGTAAAAATTAACGCTAAATCTAAAATTCATTAGACTTTTTATTTTTGTAGGGTCAACCAACTTGTTTAGGGTTAGGGCCTTGAATTAGGTTGGAGAGGAAACTCTTCAAGGCCATTAAAATCAAACATTGGAGTTTGAGTTAGGGAGTGTCAAAGTACAGTATCATGAAATTTATCTAATACCCCACTCTAACACAGGGAATAAACACAAGGTCGTGTGTGGAAAGGTAGCGGAGATAACCCCTTCAAAGTTGGACCAATCGTAGTGGAGAACACATATAGAGGGCTTGTCTTGGGATTTCATTGATTGCATTTGCCACGAAGCTTCGTGGGTCTCAAATCCATTCGAGGTCCTCAGTTGTCCTTAAGACCACTTTATTTAGATACCCTTGACAGATTTCGGGCTCGATACCCTGCTCATTGTGGTCTACCCAACTTTCAACTGTACCCGCCTAGTGATTGTTCACACGCTGACAACCTAGTTGCCTATCTTTTTAGGGACATACACAGGTGACTGTGGGGGTATACCACAGTACCTAAGATAGACATCGGGCCATGCTTTGTAGATTATACCCGGAGGGTGCTTCCGTGTTCGAGTTGCACTTGCACCAGTAATTTTCTGTAGTGTTGGTTGTTGTAACTGTTCTTCCAATTAGTTTAGTGTTTGCTTGTTTTATCTTGTAGGGACTTTTCTAGTGTGTGTTGTTTTTTGAACGAATAGAAAACCCTAGAGTGTATTTGATCTTCTCACACAGTGGAGGATCATGAGCTCCTCTAGTCACAAAGGTTTCTGGGCCTATCACTAGTTACACTGGAGCCACCCCTGCCACCACTAAGGCGAAAGCTAGACCAACAAGGGTCTTTTGAAGCAACCGGGTCACAACAAATTGTGCCTGACCAACATCCATAGGAAATGAACATTTTAGACTTTGGAGTGAAAGCTCTTGGTCCACCTAAAACTCCAACCACTGATCTTTCGGCACCCATCATCATACCGATTCAACCTAATGAGTGCCAGATAGTGTTGCACGCAACAATAGAAACAAATGTTGTCACTCCTTCTGGGAATTCTTCAATTCCCACTACGGTTGTCACTCCTTCTGGGAATTCTTCAATTCCCACTACGGTTGTCACCACAGGAGAGTTTCCACCTCCTAACCTACCGTCACTAGTCTGAGCCACCATGGTCTCGACCGCATCTACCTCGCACAATGGTCTAATCCCGTCTACGGTGGTGGCCACAACCCCTTTCACACCAAGTGTGACAGGCCCTCCGTTCTCATACGGGATGCCTAGCTCAGGTACAGGTCCTGTACTTTCCTAATCCACTTCACAAAATTTAGGTCTGGGGGCAGGGAGCTCTAATGCTCCTCTACAAGGCCACATGGGGAGCACTTAATCTCATTTTAATGTTTTCCCTTACGGGGGAGGTCATATACCTCTTTCATCCCCTTCTCTCGGTGGCATGCATCAACAATCCATCGAGCCACCTACACACCATAGTTTATTTGGAGCAGGGATTCAAGGACCACCTTTGCATAATATGTCGGTAGGTTTGACACCGTTTTCGTTTTTTGGTGTGTTTGGTAAAAACTTCTTCTCATCAGCTGCTTTCCCGACTGTGGGCAATCCTGGTTTCAGACAACCTATTCCTATACAGGGTATTATTCCTACACAGGGGGCAAACCCAGGAATTTCTTCTTCATCAGGGCCTTGGAATTCTTGGCAGGGATCCATTCCCTCGTCAGGAATGCTGATCTAGGGCAATTATTTTCACAATCAATAAAACCTCGGACAAGGTACTATGCCTATCCCCATGGTATCGGCATGGGGCATGTTAAGCCCTAATATTGGCTCATTACCTTTTAATTGGGGCATATTACATGAGTAATGTTATTTTATTTATGTCGGCTTTAGGCCATTAGTTGTAAATATACCTCCTAGTCCCTTATATATACCAAGGAGACATTTTCATTTTGAATCATCTTGTACTTGAACATTTAAGTGGGGTAAAAGGAGGTTGCCCCCTCGAAGAGGCTTATTATCTGAAATTATCTCTTTTTCAAGGCGTTGAGTACTTTTCCTGAGATTTTTATATGCTATATTGATGTTTGGTTCTTAACATATGGTATCAGAGCTCAAGGTCTTGGGGTTTCACTGCTACATATGAGACATCGTGGAATTTTCGCTATAACTTTTTTTATACAACATTTCAGAAGGAACATCTTGGAGGATATTTACTAGATAGATCAAGGTACATTGGGTTCAAAATTAATCTCATAAGGCCTTATACTTTTGGAGATACAGCCTGTACAAGATAGGGTTCTGGAATCATCCTAAAATGAGTCATTGCAGAATTTTCGCTATAAAAACAATTCTGTAACATTTCAGACCCTAAAATATGGAGACCATTTACAAAAATTAGTAAGGTATCTATGGTAAAGCGTTTAGCTTCTGAGTCATCTTAAATTTGTAGATACACCTTGTGTAAGATAGGGTATCTGACTAGTCCTATTGACTAGTCTCGAGAAGGTGTTCCAGGTAAAACAATCATAACTTCTTGCTAGAGTATCCAAATTGAGTGGGACTAGTTTCATTGGAT
>ML784890.1:325930-347322 GCA_009831015.1 Picea engelmannii | reverse complement strand
CAAATCTTAAAGGACAACCTGACCATGGCACATAATCGCATGAAACAACAAGTAGATCAACATCATAGTGAAAGAAGTTTTGAAGTAGGGGATTGGGTGTTTTTAAGACTACAACCATACAAACAGATGTCCCTCAATCAAGCTAAGAAGGATAATAAATTATCACCAAAGTACTATGGATCTTATAAGGTGTTGCAAAAGATTGGTACTATGGCATACAAATTGGAGTTGTCTGCATCTTCATGAGTACACCCAGTTTTCCATGTTTCATGCTTAAAGAAGGTTATAGCTGACAAGATCCCATTTCAAACTATATTTCCAGAACTTGACAAGGAAGGAAAAATCATATTGGAGCCTGAGGCCATCACTAACACAAGAATTCACCAGCTGAGGAATAGATCCATTTCAGAGTATCTCATTAAATGGAGGAAACTACCAGCTGAAGATTCCACTTGGGAAGATGAGTCTTTTATACAAAATCATCCAGAGTTACTCAAGCGTTGCGGACAACACTTGTCTCAAGGGGAGGGGCATGCTAAGCTCATTACCTCTTAATTGGGGCATATTATATTAGTAATGTTATTTTATTTATGTCAGCTTTAGGCCATTAGTTGTAATTATACCTCCTAGTCTCCTATATATACCAAGGAGATATTTTCATTTTGAATCATCTTGTACTTGAACATGTAAGTGGGGTAAAAGGAGGTTTCCCCCTCGAAGAGGCTTATTATCTGAAATTATCTATTTTTCAAGGTGTTGAGTACTTTTCCTGAGGTTTTTCTATGCTATATTGATGTTTGGTTCTTAACAGGGCAACCCTTCCCAAAGTCCTTCGAATGTAATGCATGCCCAACCATATATGTCCTATTCTACGAATTAGCCGATGATGTATCCTCACACGCAAAATCCATACATTGGTCATGGCCATGGTTTTTACTAGAACCCAGGCCAGCAGCCAAACTTTTCCTGGCAACCTGGTGCCAGTCAAACTCCAGGTCCCTTTTTCCCAGGTTATCACCAACAACCCAAACTACCTTTCCTGGAAACCTTGCATTTGCCAGACTTGAAAAGGTTGTTGAATGACCCTATCTGTCACGATCTACGTTGGCCCCCTATGCCGACGAAGTTACCTTCGGACATACCAAAGTTCAAAGCCAATCCTAACGAAGATCCAAGAGATCATGTGACAACCTTCCATATTTGGTTCTCATCTAACGCATTGAAAGATGACTCCATACAGTTGCAATTGTTTCAATGTACTCTCATTGGGAGTGTCACAAAATGGTAAATTGAGCTTGACCACTCAAGATACTCTTCCTTCGGCGAATTGGCAATGAATTTCCTAAACCATTTCCAATTACCTGTGAGATATGACACTGACACATAATTGTTGGCCAATTTTGCACAGACAAAAGTAGACCATATCTTTGATCACATCCGAGAATGGAGACGCCAAAAGAGTTTAATTAAGGTGCCAGTCTCACCAACATTCCTACTCAAGTGGTTCCTTAAGTCTTTGGTCCCACAATTATCCAAAGACGTCACGACCTAGGGAGTATTTTCTGAAGAAGATGCCATCATGAGAGCTCAACAGCTTAAGCTAATCTATTCTTAGTCCGGTTTATTATATGATATCTTTCCAGATGCGCCACACTCAATAATTGATAAAACCAGACAGAGAGTTGGACCACATGCCGATGGTATTGTTGGTTCAACACAAACAAATCTCATTGGGCAATTGACGAAGCAATTGCAACAATTGTCTATACAACACGCAGTGGCTGACCAAACTACTATTTTGGCTACTCCCCCTACTAAAACATTGGATGTACACACAGTGCAATCGACAAATCCAAAGGCCACCTAACAGCCTGAAGGAAAGAAAAATCAACGAAAGAAGGGTAAGGGGGATAAGAAACCCACTAATAATGCTAGTGGGGGAAACACTGAGAAACGAAAGGTGAGGTATCTGTGAAACCTGTACGTGGAAGACCACCTGCCCCACCAATGTCCTCAGCTTGCAGAGGCCCAAAAGTTTGTGACACAGCAATAGCATGTTGTGTTAACCAATCAATTTCAGCATGGGAAAAACCTAACCCAAGCCTCTCCAGGTGTGGAAGGGAGCAGTCAAGGACCCTTTTCGTCTTCGAATGATCCCGCATCCGCGAATGTGTATATGATGAAGGGTGATGCTTTTATATCGATTAGAGCGCATGACTACAGTAAACCAAGCACTTTTGAGAATGGTAAAGAAGTTGAACTCCTATCTCTTCCTCTACAGATTGAGAAGACTTTGGGTGAAACAATGACACACATTCCAAAAGGTGCATTCAAAAAAGCTTCTCACAACCCAAACACAAGGGCCTCCCAAAAATATTCTATGGTGGAAGATTTGTCTCAAACCCCTTGTGCGATGTCTGCTTAGGGGGGCCTCCAAAGCTTCCCTTCCCAGAGGAAATATTTGTTAACTGCTTTAGGGTCTACCGAGACTTGTAATCTGGGTACCATCATGTTGGATACAACTAACTCAAAACCTTGTCTGCCTTACCACGTAGCATTTAAGATAGTAGTGGCTCACCCTCGAAAAATTTTACTCGAAATATTTTCCACACGGTGGTTGATGAGGGCACCTCGACATGCGTTATGTCGTTGGCTTGTTGGAAGGCCGTTGGTGAGCCCGTTTTGTCTCCATCACCTACTCTTCTCACTGCTTTCGAAGGTTGTTCTTTCTGACCACATGGTATCATTCCCTCTTTCTCCATGCAGTTAAGAGGGAAGACCATGTGCGTCGAGGTAGAAGTAGTCAATGCATCCCTCAACTACAATCTCTTGTTAGGAAGGAGTTGGACTTATGCCATGCAAGTAGTGGTTGCTACAGTTTTCTGGGTCTTGTTGTTTCCACACGAGGACCAGATTGTGACCATTGATCAATTGTCTTTCTCCAGACCTGACCCTTTATTAGGGGTGTTCACGGTCCCAATGATTGATAATCCTCAACCAGGTGTAGTCAACGTAGGGGTTGGTTTGTGCCCATCTTTGATGGGTACCTTCAATTACCCACTCCCTCAAGGAAATTTCAAGTTCATATCTGACCACTATAAGGTTGAGATTTTCCAAGTTTCATCATTTTGCATGACTTACTTCAATGATCCGTGGATACTTCTTTCCCCATCGACCACTATGGATGGGACAGGGCACCCGGGCATGTCCATGTCCTTGTACATAGCTGAATTGGCGTACTCTTTAGTCCAACAAGCTTCAGCCAACATAGATCCCACTCCTGCACAAGAGTTAGATCCGCTTCTAGAGCCTATTTAGGCTCAAGGTTATCTTGCTGACACTGATTCATTAGACTTAGTCTTGCCCTCCGACGAAGTAGTAATTGAAGTAATGACTAGTCCGGACAAACCCTAGGATGATCTTCATCACAGATCATACTTCCTCCCAGAGTTAAGCAGAGTCAAAGCTAGAGAATTCACCTTGACTATGACTGGAGATAGGTCTTGTCCTATTAATCCCTTAGCTACACACGAGGTATATGTTGAGGGTAATATGGAAACCATAGCTGAAACCATACCGATCAATATCTCCAGAACCCTTGGCATCATGGACAATGTTTTCATCACAGCTGACTACTCCCCCAGAGAGATTCAAATCTACACAGATCTATTTAAATAATTCTGTGATGTTTTTGCCTGGTCTTATGAGGAAATGCCAGGCATCGATCCAAAAATAGTTGAACATGAAATCACAACTTATCCAAATGCCAAGCCTGTTCGGCAGAAGCTTCATCCATTTAATCCCAAGAAAGCAACAGCCATTAAGGTTGAAGTTGAGAAACTGCTAAAATCTAGTTTTATCTATCCTATCCATTTGACCCAATGGGTGTCGAATCTTGTGTTGGTCAATAAAAAACAAGGCACAATTCGTGTATGTACAGACTTCCGTGATTTGAACAAGGCCTGTCCAAAAGATAATTTTCCCACACCATTCATCGACCAGATAATTGATGAATGTGCGGGTTGCGAGGCCTTCTCTTTCATGGATGGTTTTTCGGGATATAATCAAATACAAATCAAACCCAAAGACCAGCACAAAATGGAATTCATTTGTCCATGGGGTACATTCGCGTATCGTAAGATGCCCTTTGGTCTCAAAAATGCTGGAGTGACCTTTCAGCCGGCCATGTCTTTTTCTTTCCATGACCTCAAGCATATAGTTGAGGCCTATTTAGATGATTTAGCATCTCGATCTCACAAGAGAATGAATCATCCCACACAACTCCGACTTATCATTGAGCGTTGTCGCTACTTCCATATTCACTTGAATCCAAACAAGTGAAGCTTTTGTGTAACATCAGGACGTTTGTTAGGTTTCATAGTATCAACAACAGGGATCATGGTGGATCCTTTCAAGGTTGATGCAATAATTCAGTTGCCTCCCCCATGCACAATTCTTCGACTTCAAAGTCTACAAGGCAAGGCAAATTTTTTAAGACGTTTCATCGCCAACTATGTCGAGATCACAAAGGGATTTACCCACTTACTGAAGAAAGACGTTCCTTTTCATTGGGACAATGTCACTCAATGCTCTTTCGATGCATTGAAACATGCCCTCATGACTTCCCCTTTGCTTCTTCCACCTAACTATAACAAATATTTATTATTATATCTGGCTGCGACAAAGTCAACCATCGACATGGTCTCAGTTCAAGAAGATGACTTGTTCTTAGAATATGTGATTTATTACCTGATTCGAGGCCTCGTAGGACCTATTAGCGCTCTCTAATATGCCTAAGGCTGCGGAGGCAATCACAGAGGTAACCTCAAACCACTTGGAATCTTGGATCTAGCCCTCTAAGACTCAAAGAGGGATCTCTCTTTTCGATTTAACTTGGTTTGTATGGGATGGATTTTAGGCTAGCTATGAAAGTATGGGGTTGGGGTTTTTAAATGGTTGTTTTGGGACAACAAAGAGGGCCATTGGGAAAATGGGGTATGTTCTTGAATATGTGATTCATTCTCAGATCTGGACAAAGTTCTTACATAGGGAAAGGTAGCGGAAATGTTGGATCGAATTAAGTTTGAATGGTGTCGATTTGAGGAAGAACTAGAGGAGAAAAAACCGAGAAAATGAGCAGTTAAGAATTCATAAACTGTTCTTCAGAAGAAAACATAAAGATTATCACAAGATCAGATGTAGAGTATTTGCTAATAAATTCTACTCTGTTACTATCTTCTGACAATGAGAAATTGAAAACAAGCAAAATGATAACAAGAAAAAACTTAACAAAGAAGGGAAACGCCACCAACACCTTCGCACAGGAATCCTGTAAACAACATGTCTATTACTGATCAGTCATCTAAAGATTACAGAAAATGTTTTTTGGCCAAACACAGCCCACTGTCCAGCAAAAGGGGAAAAAATTTCCCACGGGTCAAACCCCCTCACACAGGTCGAACCAATGGGAAAATTTACACAGGTCTAAACCTCTCCTACTCAACCCGAACCTCTGTTTGTCTTTTACATCTGCATAAATAATAAAATCTCTCAGTCTTCCCCCCAGAATCACACTTTACCTCTTCTTTCTCAAAATAGAAAAGCAGTTAGAAAGATTGACACATGTCAATTGTCTCCTAAAACAAACAAGACAACAAATCAAAGGAAAATTCAATTCGGTAATTGTTGCTTGACATCTGGAACACTGGAGGTTTGTTAAGTTTTGTTGGCGAATCCACTCTCTACCATGTGTTCCCTGATATTTCTCAACCATTGCCTCGAATCTTGGATCATTGATCTGCTCTGGCTGATCTGGTGTTTGACTGCGAGTTGTATTTAAAAAAGGCCTCAAAACAAGGATACTATGCCACCTCTGTCTAACTGCTCCACATGGATCGCGCACTGTTCTTTGGCCAATCATGCATCATTTAGAAATAGAGGCCGCAAGGGACTAGCACCCTTCAATCATAAAGATAATAAATCCAGTAACAAGACGGCAATATAAGCCTCAGCTCCAATGATCCCAGGAAACTGTGATTTAAACCACTACATGGAAAGCTATCTTCAGGATGCAAACAAGATTCACTGAAACAAAGTACAAACCTATCCCAAACTGTGGAAAGTAAATTAAAGTTTTGACAGTGAATAGTCCATAACATCCACAAGAAACTCAGAATCTTCCTTCGTGAAGCACATTGGAGGCTTGATTCTGAAGACATTTCCATACATTCCCCCTTTTCCAACCAACACTACCAGACTTTCATCCTCTCAAATGCAAGTGAAGTCTCTCCTCTGGCTGGTGTTTTTGAAGTTCGATCAATTACAAGCTCAACCCCAACCATTAGACCTCTTCCCCTTACATATCCAATGATTTCATATTTTTCTTGAAGTTCTTTTAAACGGTTGATTAGATGAGCACCCACAACAGTACAATATTCTTGTCGTTCTTCTTTGTCTAAAACTTTAGGCACTGCATGGCCACCAGCAGTGTAGACTGGATTTCCACCAAAAGTAACATAGTGAGATCGTTGTGTTAACACTTGGGCAATTTCTGGAGTTGTTACAACAACACCAAGAGGAAGGCCATTCCCAATGTCAGTACATGCATCAACAACTACAATAGCATCCGGCTTGTAGACACTCAGATCAACATCCACATGACAGTCTACCATACGAACACTCTGACTAATTGCTACTGTGTCTTTCACATTGCAAGTGCTCTCATCAACTACCTCAGAGGAATCAACCTTGCAGGCACTTTAATAACCTATTAAAATGTCCTTAACAATGCAGACACTCCCATTAACAGTTACAGGGACCTCAACCTTAGAGACACTCTCATGAACTGCTACAATACCATCAACTTTGTCATCAATATGAGTATTTAAAATAGAGAATCCAACCTTGCAGACATTCAAATCAACTCTCACAAGGGGTCAACTACAGAAACACTCTTGTCAATAGCCATGGGTTCTTCAACCATGTCGATGCTTTCATCTTTTGATCTAGGTGGAGAATCGCCAGAAGGTCCTCCTCGTTAATAATGCTGCCATCTGGATTGTTTGGAGAAGTTAAGAAGATGCATTTTGGCTTCTCTTTCTTCACAGTTTCAATAATACCAGAAAACATCCAAACTGAAATAAGATAGTCTTGGAACCTTTATCACAGTTGCCCCATTCACACCAGCATCGAACTCATACATAGTAAATGTGGGTGGGAAATCAATGATCTTGTCACTAGGATCAAGCACACATCGCATGATGAGATCAATAAGTTCATTTGCTCCACATCCTACAAGTAAATAAGATGCATCAAGACCTGAATCCTCAGCTAGTGTTGCTAGTAAGCACCGACTCTCTGGATCGGGATATATATACGGAAACTCCATATTCCCCAACGCTTCCATAACCTATGGTGGTGGACCATATGGATTTTCATTTGCGTCCAGCTTAATTATGTCTTGAGGTTTTCTTCCAAGCCACGCAGACAATACCTCAAAAGGAAATATAGGTTGGTATGCAACTAGCTCCCTTGAGTGAGGATGAATGAATGAATCTCCAGTCATTGGTTTTTCATCTGTCACAGGGGCTGCAGGTGAAATTGATGCCCTGCAGTTCATGTAGTATAGGCTAGTGGTCTTGTGTCTAAAAATATTGTGTTTGTTTGATACAAAAACAAGCCTACTCTTGTTTGTGGCAGGGGTTTGCAGGTAAGTTGAGTTATGGGCTGCCAACCCAATTTGTTGTTTGGTCTCCTGCAAATAAATAGTTGAAGGGTACCCTGTAGTTCTAGGACTCGCCATTAACAACTAGCATTGCTTGGCGCCCTATAGTTCTTAGTTGGGAACAAATATTTGGTAAGAAGAAACTCTCGACTGCTATGATGTCATAGGTGTTTCCGTATTACAATGGTAGATTATAAGTCTCAATACCCTCGAACTAGGCATTTTTCAAGTAGTGTTTGTTGTTTGTTTTTCACCATTTTCAAGTTGCGGTTTTGTTGTTCAGGTTCATCACCATTGAAGACACTACCATTAACAACTTTTTCACAATAACTGAGGCACGCCCAAGAACAATAACATCAAAATTGTCCAGAAATTTTGGCAGATATGTCTCTTTTTCACCAGAGACATGGACCATAGGATTGAAATCCCTTAATGATTCCCGACAGAATTCAACAATCGATTTTCCCTTGTGATTGGATTCCTCGGAAAGAATCAAAAAATTTGTTGATGAAGCTTCTGCTATGGATGAACTATCATCCATCGAGATTTTCTCAGGCTTGGTCTCTAACAATGGACATATGATTTGGTGCTTGATGTGTTGTTACTCCGTGTGGCTTTGTGTTGGAGCTTGGGTGCTATACTCGACACCTAAACTTTGGTCGACACCTGGGCGCACAGAGTAACTCTGTGTTTTATTTTTAAAGTTTTGGTAATTAATCCCACATGCATGCGGTAACTTGAGCTTTGGGTGTTTATATGAGCCAACCGTGATATGGTCTTTCGATGAAGTGAGCCCGAGGCTTTGCTTTGGAGTTTGGCGTTGGCTTGTGTGTTTGTTGTTGGTGTGTGAAATGGTGCTTTTCCTTGGTGTTGATTATTCGGGTGTTGGCCCTAGGCCAATATAATTTTTGCTAAAAATATTGTCAAAATATTTATATTTTGATAAACCAGACTAAAACTCTGCATAAAGGCTGAGGGGCCAATTTTGGCTAATAAACCAAACCGTGTATTTACCCACAAGAATAAAAAAAATTCCATTCAAACCAATTCACAATTTTTTCTAAAAATGCACCGGAATTCGCCTTGAATCTCATGTGCAAGTATTCATCTTATGCTTAGACAGTGTCGAGCACTTTCTTCCGCCTTCACCCTGCGTCATGAGGAAAAGAATAGCTCCTGAAATAGATAGATAGAGTCAGAATACTGATTCCCCTATTATATAGGGTTCTAATAGGACCGAAACTCAATTATTCTCATATCGAAAAACTTGCGTTGGCAGCAGTCCATGCTGTTCAATGGTTCTGTCATTATGTTCTGTTTCGCAAGACCACCGTCATTGCTGTCATGAATCCATTACAATACATGTTGACACGACGGGTAATAGGCAGAAATATCAGTAGATGGATAGTCATCCTCCAGGAGTTTGACTTAGATTTCGTTTCAGCGAAATCCAAAAAGTCACTGGTCTTCGCAGAACTTATTTTAGAACTTCTGGTTGAGTCAGGTGATGTTGTGCCTGAAGAGTCGCCTATCAGAGGAGATATTTTTTTGATCAGATCTTCGGATCCTTGGTACAGAGATATACTTATCTATCTCCAGACTTTGAAGTGCCACACCTTTGATTCTCGTGATGAGTGTCGATGTATACGCCATCAGGGTAAGAATTATCCCATACTTGATGATATGTTGTATCGACGAGGTGTATATTGCATCATGTGTCGATGTCTCACTCACAAAGAAGAAGTTATCATGCTTAATGATTTCCATACCGGAGCCTTTGGCGGTCATTTGTCTGGGTTGGAAACAACCCAAAATATTTTACGAGCATGTTACTTCTGGCCGACACTAATCAAATATTGTATTGAATCGATCAAGAAGTGCCACCCGTGCTAGATATTCTCTCGGAAGATGAGGGAACATCCCACTCCCATGTTTCTTGTCATCACAGTTGGTCCTTTCACCAAGTGCAGGATTGATTACACTACATACAACCCTCCTTCATCAAGGGGGCACCGTTATATCATCATAGTTGTAGACTACTTCACGAAGTGGGTCAAAGCTATGCCAACGTTTAAAGATGATGGAGAGACTGCGACTCTCTTTTTATTCAACCAGATAATAGCAAGGTTCGGTGTCCCGAGAGATATTGTCACTGGCCATGGAAGTCACTTTCAGAACCAGATGATGACCAAGTTAACATAAAATCTTGGGTTATGGCAAGAAATTTTGTCACCCTACTATCCCCAAGCAAATGGCCAGGTGGAAGCTATAAATAAATCTCTTAAGACCATCGTACAACAAATGATCAACTTAGCCAAGTCAAATTGGCATTTGATGTTATACTCGGCATTATGGGCTTACCAAACGTTTGTTAATATTGCAACCATTTTCTCACCTTTTCAACTCGTTTACGGGCCGGAAGCAGTCTTTCCTATCGAATGTCAGATCCCGTCCCTAAAGTTGGCAGTACAATTATTGCCAGATACTTCTCCACTTGAAGAACGGTTATTATACCTTGAGCAAATCAATGAGCAGTTTCATGATGTGGCCCTAGCCAACGAGGCTCACAAACATAAATTCAAGTGTCATTATGATAGGTCTGTTCATCCTCGGATTTTCTCTGAAGGCGACCAAGATAAGGACCCCCTGGGGGCAGGAAAATTCAAACCCATGTGGTTCATACCTTTCATCATAAAAGAGGTTCTAAAAAAGGGCACTTAACATCTGGTTGAATTTGAAGGGAATGCTTTGGTAGAGCCTCGAAATGGGCTCTACCTCAAGAAGTATTACTCATAGGTAGGTCACCATGGGTAACTTTTTGTAACATATGTATAGTCTTTGTACTATTAATTTCTAGTTTCTTTTAGTATTATGGACGTGTCGTTTTTTATGTTATCTTTCGTCATTGTGGCAGATGTCAAGTGAATCCGAGGTGTTCATTGGGTACGTAGACAGTGCTAGCCAGCACACTCAGAGGCTTGCCTCCGCAACTTGGGTAATTTTTACACCTCGAGGTCAGTTATTATCTTCCAGAGGTATATGCTTACGTGACACCCTCACTTTTGTATCTCGTTGTCTTTATCCATTTTCCATAGGATCGATCCCATTAGGTTGCGGCATAGAACCATCATTGTTTCTTTATAAGTGTCGCGAGTTGGTGGTAGATATTATAGGAACATGGATGCCCTAGGTAGATTCTGGTCGCATTATGGTTTCCGTGCTGTCTCTAATCACTGTAGGCTCAAGAGTCCTTGTAGTTTTTCCTGATTACGATTTTGAGCCTCATTTGCATGATTCCTTTTCATTCTTGACCTCACCCTCGAGACTCCCAAAAGACATAATGGGTATTCTTTTAAGCCCTTTTTAGACCCTCTAAAAATGAAAAGATCGTCGAGTGATCTTGTGGCCTTTCACACTCATAAAAATGAAATTTGAAGTCACGCATGTTCGACGGTAGTTTACCCCTTTTTCGATCCGGACGATCAACTGTACGAACAAAGGTATACTCTAAGGAACTTCATTTCTATAGAAGAGTACCCTCAGGTATAATTTTAACCCTTTTTTGGACATGAGGGACTAAATCTGCGAAAAAGGAACCCCCATGGAGTCCATAGTTAAGCTCTTTTCAGACTCCCTAAAATTGAAAAGATCATCGAGTGACCTTATTCTTTCACACTCGTTAAATTGGTCCAGAAGAACATTCTCGACGGAGTCCATAGTTAAGATTTTTTCAGACTCCTTAAAAATGAAAAAATGGCCAAGTGATCTTGTCTTTATCACACTCGTTAAAATGGTTTTGAATAGACGTCTTGTCAATGCTAGTTTACCCCTTTTTCGAACTGACTAGACTACCTTCGAAAAAGGTACCCCAATGGAGTCTCCTTTTACATTTTTTCAGACTCTCTAAATATGAAAAACCATCGAGCTTTCCTTCTCTGAGCTCGTTAAGATGACATCGAAGGACGTTACCATTGTGTGTTTTGTTAACTGCGTTTGCATACCTGTGTCTTTGGTCTAATGTCGGCTCCATTTTTCTCTCAACTGAACCATCTGAAGTATGTCTTATACGCAAGCCTTGTAGCACTTTGCCTCTACATCTTGACACCTTTGGCCCCTAGAAGATTTTTCCTGAGTGTCCTTACTCTGAACATCAGTCTTGTCCCTGTGCCTTGAACTTGTATGTTTGCAACACTCGTTCCTCCTTTGTAACATAACATTCTTTTATTCTTTTTCCAAAATTATTGAAAAAGAAGAAAAAATCAAATATACCCCAAAAAGAGGAAGGGAAAAGTATTTTCTTTATTGGCAACATAATGAGTCGCCCTTGGATAAAGAGCATCTTTCCATTTGTTTGTCAAACTCTGGTATTTAATACGACCTTATGAAGCTATTCTCGCTACATAGAGCTGTGTCTTCCTTCATTTTGTTATTCTTCCAAACATATGGAGAGTTTGAGTTGCCTCCTGCCTCATAAACATATGTTAGTGCCATGTTGCTTGAGTCTCTTCATTTGTCGTGTTGTTGTCCAAGGGAAGTTTTTACCAAGTCTGAGTCAGCCCCTCTACAGCTTGTCTCTTTCCCTCATGCCTGACCATCCTGAACGTCCAATCAATTCATTGTTCGAAATCAATGAAGCCTTCATTCTGATCATCGAGATTCTCTAGTCCATGACCGACGAGCCATCGAAGAACTCTGGGTATTGAAGTCATACACTCATATTACACTCCTACCTAAGTTTTGAAGATTTAGAAGTTGTTTCTCGAGCTTTGAAGCCTCATCTCCAGCCATCAGGCCTTAGTAGATTCTAAGAAGATGGATACTCTACACATATATATTTTTTATTTGAGATGTAGCTCCGATGTGTATTGTTCACAGCTACACTTTATATAGTTATATGACATGGATCTATAGTGTATTTGATTGGTAGCCATGATTTTATTTTATCCCAAGCATGGGTATGCCCACCTCGGTAAGACAATTGTTATGTTTGCAGACGACACCTCCCGATTTTTGGTCCCTGGGCTCACTTGTTCGGCACATTGACATTGGTGAATATTGTTAATGTATTTCAGACATCAAATGCTCTTCTGACCTCACAAATTAGGGGGCATATGTTATAACCCTAATTTCACTAGACATGCTTACCTGGCATCGGGCCATCTGAGATTCCTTCTTTTCCAAAACACTGTTGAACAACTCTTCTTAAAAACACCTTTCATAAAGGCCCACGCACCCTGCTCCATTACTGCACGCATGTACACACTACCTGACCCAAGACAGCTTGCATGTACCTACAAAAGCACGAAAAAAGGAAAGTTGTTGATGGAACACACAACTTTGGGTGAGTTAACTAAACCTTCCGGCCATTCATGGACGAGGGTTCAACCAAATACCTAGCTTCTTATAGCTTATGAAAGAAGGGTTAGGGGTCCCATTTGGAAGAGGAGAATCATAGTAAAGAAACTATACCCGATTGCACATTCCCTTTGTCCCAATCCTTTAGCCATCCTTGTGCAAAGAGAAATATAGAGCAAAGAAGTTAGAAGATAATTGAAGAGGATCCCAGGATTAGGTTCGTGGAGCAGTGGCCGACTTCATCATTGTAAGTTGATTTTTTGAAGTTAATAATAAAGAAATACTTTTCCCATCCCACCATATGAGGTTTTCATAGTTTATTGTATACATATTGATTGAATCTCTAACCCATTAATCTGTAGATCAAATGCATGTGTCGTTCTTTGTTTGTCTTGTGTGAATGTAGGTCAACCTTGGGAGGAGAGCTGGAGTCAAAGACTGATCAAGCGTAAAGAAGGATCGATATCAAATGCCCGAAATAAGGTATGCTCACTTGATCTTATTAACTACGTATTTGCTTAAGAATAATGGGGATTAGCTCTGGGACAACGGTAGAAAGTAGGATTCTTTAGGTCTTTTTTGCATGCATAAAAAACCCTAAGTGCTATTCCATAGAGGGATTTCCCACTCACAACATAGTCCAAGTAGTTTTACATATTCAGATCCAACATTAGAAGGTATGCTACCAAAGAAGATAAGAAGTCTATGCGACATCTACAATGTTGATACAACAAATTCTTTTTCAATCTTTTCTTTGTTTTCACAAATAGATGATCCATTGAATTTTGAAGAAGTTGTCAAGGATGATGTATGGGCACAAACCATGAATGGAGAAATTAAATGTATAGAGAGTAATCAGACATGGAAATTGGTAGATGTACCTAAGGACAAGGATGTGATAAGTGTCAAGTGGATTTATAAATCCAAGAAAATGCAGATGGAAATGTGCAGAAGCACAAGGAAAGGTTAGTTGCAAGGGGTTTTACACAACAACCTAGAATAGATTTCAATGAAACATTTGTGCCAGTTGCGCGCATGGACATAGTCACAAAGGTGTTGGCCATTATTGCACAAAATAAATGGCATGTTTATCAAATGGATGTAAATTCAACATTTTTGAATGGAAATTTAGAAGAAGAAGTATACGTGGAACAACCACAAGGCTATGAAATTTCAGGACAAGAAAATAAAGTATACAGATTGAAGAAGGCACTATATGGATTAAAGCAAGCTCCTAGATCTTGGTACATTCACATAGATTCCTATATCACTCAAAATGGATTTCAAATAAGTGATTGTGAGCCAGCGTTGTACATCAAATCCAATCAACAAGGTAATATGTTGATTGTTTTCCTATATGTAGATGATTTTAATTTTACATGTGATTTTGACATAGAAGAATTTAAGTGAGTCATGAAGGATAAATTTGAAATGAGTGATATAGTGCATATGACATATTTTCTGGGTATTGAAGTTCACCAGTCTAAATCTGGTATATTTATCTCACAATCTAAATATGCAAATGAAATCTTGAAAAGATTCAACATGATAAATTCAAAAGCATCCCCAACACATGTCATAACAAGATTGCAGTTAAGAAAGGAAGATGAAGGATCTAGAGTGGATCCCACTTTGTTTAAAAGGTTGGTAGGTATCCTTATGTATTTGAAAACAACAAGACCTAATATTATGTATGGAGTAATCTTGATTTCAAGGTTCGTGGAAACTCCAAAAGAATCCCATTGGAAGGCATGTAAGATAATTCTGAGATATGTAAATGGAACAAAAGACTTTGGAATTATGTACTTTAGAAGATTTTAGACTTGTAGGATACACTGACAGTGATTTTGGAGGAAACATAGATGACAGGAAAAGTAGCTCTGGGCACACATTTCATTTTGGAATAGGTATAATGTCATGGGCATCAAGGAAACAATCCATTGTGACTCTTTCTTCAGTTGAAGATGAGTATGTTGCAACTACAAGTGCAACTTGTCAAGGTGTTTGGATGAGAAGAATGTTAAAATATTTGTTGTAGGAACAAAAAGAATCAACTACAATGTTTTTTGATAACAAATCCGCTATCATGTTATCCAAGAATCATGTGTTTCACAAGAAAACTAAGCACATTGACACAAGGTATCATTTTATCAGAGAATTGGTGAATAACAAATAAATTTTCTTAGAATTTACAGGTCTAAAGAACAAATTGCAAATATATTTACAAAAGCATTGGCAAGGGATGCATTTCAGAATCTATGTAGTAGTTTAAGAGTCGATGTAGTCACAAACATTTGAAATTTTAGGTCAACTTAAGTTTTTGATGTAAATTTTGTGTTTTGTAATTCCACCTACTTATAATTAAGGGGGAGTGTTGGAAATATTAATTATGCACTTTACACTTACGTCAAATCTGTTTGTCATGGGAAAGAAGAGAATTTAATCAGTCAGACATAACAAGAATGAGTATAAGCATGAACATTATTAATGAGCTGATCTTTTATCTTTTTCAAGCTTTGTTTTCCAAATAGAGTCAGTTGAAGTTATTATCATCTTAATTGTTTGAGTCAGTTAGCTTCTATAGGAAGTATCTATATTAATATACATGTATGAGTCTGTAAGTAGTTGATATTGGGTGTTAGTTGATAGTTAGAAGCAACAAAATATTTGTAAGGAATCGAAGAAGTCTAAGAGCACAAGATCTGGTTCTGAAAGTGTGCAAAAGTTGTTGGAGATGAAGCTCTGCACTGTATTGTATTTTGTAATAGCGCGCAACATTCAATTTGATAATATATATATTAAGTATTTTGTGTGTTGACATATTCATGAGTATTTATGAGTTCCATTGTATTTGTGATCTTATGTGTTAAGAGTATCACAGGGTTGAATTTATGAATTTTTTTTTTTATTAAGCGTTATCATCACATCTCCCAGTCTACCTTGTAGTTTGGAACAACGCAGCAAGTTTTGACTGTTCATCAACGAAGTATTGTACCATGCATTATTTTCAACTATGATGCGTTGAGTGAGTCTACACACTCTATATCTGAGAGGCCTATGGTTGGCTATTCAGATTTCATTAAATCTCTAATTTCTTCTTCCTTGAACCTGTTACCCATATGTCTATGACTCTAGGAGACTACTTTCATTATTTAACTAATGTAGTCTTTTATCCTCCACCATGTTGTGGTTCTGATGACCTTTGTTTCCCTAGCCTTTTCTTCCTTATCTTTTTTTTTCTTCTTCTCTCATGCACTTTCAATTGACATTTCAGTTCCCAAAATTTTCTCCTTTATTGCTTCCTCGTTTCTTTGTTCAACTTTCTACCTCTCTTTGGGAGTTTTTCTTCGTCTGCTCCTTGTTCTTATTGAGACTCTGCCTAATGCGTATTTTTCCTTGTAGTCGTTCCACTTGGGGCATTGGGAGGGAAGGTAAAGGTTACAGGAAAGGGGAGTTCCCCGAGAGAGGGTTGGGAGTGGAAACTAATACTTCAAGCTACAAATCTACATATAATGGTTGGACAAAGTATTGAAAAAATCCAGGGAGAAAAAGTAATGTTATCTTGATTTCTAACTTCTTTTGCAAGATCAATGTTCAATAATTTGTTGGCCTCATCAGGGAAGTGTTCAGATTCATATTATGAAAGGAATTCAAATATATTTTGAGAGGGTTTTGACCATACAAGTTACTTTCTCTCTGAATTTTGTAGGGACTAAGAAGAAGAATCAATTTACCAAAACTGAGACATCGTAGGGCTCGAGATCTACCTTTGCGTTGGAGGGGACATAGTTTTCTTTGTAGTTGCTTGGGACCTATGTATAGATCCTGAGGATTTAATGACTTGTATTTACTGAATTGTTTCCATTTCTCTTGATATTAAGAAGGATTATAGCTTGGCACCGATTTCTTACAGCCTTTGGCAAAGTGTCAATACTCATGGCAGGTCTCACATTTGAATGTAAGTTGTTCATAATCCAGTTTCTTTACATGTGAATAGTTTTTCAAATTTGAATGACACTTCTTTTGGAAGGCCTTTTTTGATATCCACTTCGACAAATATCATTTCACAAGAATATGTCCCTAATCTTGGTTCCAACCTATCAATATATTTACTCAATGTGTTTTAGATTGAAGTTATGGAGTCATTGTTTAAGCAATGAATAGGTAGATGGGAAAAGTGCACCCAAACCAGAATAGACAAAGGGACATCCAATTCTGATCAAAATATATAGTTTAATGATTTAGGTACATGCCTCTTGGACCCATGAAGTATATTCCAATGTGAAAGACCGGGTCCCTATCTTCTTTTAGTTCAAAAAGAGAAGTATAAAACCCTCTACTTTAAAAGTGGTAAATTCAAAAAGAGAAGTATAAAACCCTTTACTGTAAAAGTAATAATTGATTTTTCCTTTGATTAGGGCCATCCCATTATTTTTCATCCACACATCCATTACCTGAGGGGTGGTCCAAGGCCCTGTGAACTATTCTATCAATCCATGTTCAGTAAAGGCTAAATCTTTTAGGCATAAGGAAACCGACAACAGGATAACTTTAGGAATATAATTGATTTTCTTCAAAAATCCATAGGAGAAGGGATTCAGTGGTAGTTTTACAAGGGAATAAGCCTCAAATAAGGGAATATAAGGAGTTGGCCTCACCCCCCTAGATCCATTCTAGGAGGGCCAAGTAGGTCGATGGTGCACGCAAATAGTTTTTAGGGCATAAGCGAGGTCAAGAGTGAGCATGGTAAATACATAATGGGGTTTGTGCACAAAGTCGGTGGACGAAAAAGTGGTAAGGGTGTTAGAATGAATAATCACTTGCAAGAACGTGTGTGCATTCTCAGGAACGCGCACACGTTCTTAATCCTATAGGCTTGGCAAGGCTCGTGCACGTGTTCCTACTGTGCCCGATGTTTAAGGGACTATGGGAGCGTTTTGTGCTCATTTGCACATTGTGCCTCGTGATTTTCCCAGTTGGAGCAAGAAAAGAAGACAAATAGAGGAGGAGAAAATCCCAGGATCTTGCTACTGTGTCCATTACAAGAAATGTGTTGTTGATTTTTTGTCATTTCCTCTCTTGGCTTTGTGAAAATAGAAAACAATTAGTCATGGGTTATGGATGTAAATCCCAATGGAATTGAAAAAATATTAGCAAGGTTCAGTACACATAATTAATACTTGAATGTAAACCTTTCAACAATTCACTAATACTTGTATAGGTTTTTTTCAAGTTCATTGTAAAGATAACACATAATTTTTCATCATTTTACACAAAATTATGTTAATGATTTTGTTGGGATAAAATGAAATTGTTATTTTTAATATCTTTGTCATAATTCCACTTATTAAATTTCCTTTTTAAGTTGCATCATATATTATAAAATTGAACTCGGAGACAATGTAAACCGCAAACTAATATACCAAGGCAAGGAAAACCCCAACCCACCACAACCACCCAACATAAACACCCAAATTAATGAGGAATTGGCTACATTAAGAACACTTGTAAATAAATTATGGGGCATGAGAGAACCAAACAAAGAGTCCATGGCCACTTCATTGGATGTCAATGTGAGGTCCATTGCAAGTGCCCAAGGGCAATTGACTTCTTTTTATGAATATAGGGAAAGAATTTTTGAGTATTACATCACTAGATTAGACAGAAACTAATTTATAGACTTGGGTATTTCAAAACAAGAACTGATGTGTATTTTTATTAATCCTCGATCTAGAAAACAACCACCTGTGAACAAGAAACACAATTTCATTAATTGGTGTGTCCACCCACAAATTAGTTAAAAATGGATGGATAGGTGGTACATGGTATTTGATAAACCTCCTTGCAATAACAGGGAGGTTCCTTTATATTTTTTGCAAAAATTATGGGATGAATTTATTTTGGGTCAGCATGTCAACTACTTTGACATGAATGAATTTTAAGGGGTGGCCAAGGCTTCACATAGGAATGAGATCATGTTAGGAGTGATCCCATGTTAGGTCCCTGTCACCCCTTCCCAATATTCTCCTGTTGTAGAGAGATTGCAATAGGTACATGTAGATATATCATCATTGACTTGAAGCCTAGTGGAACATGGTATATTTGTTGCACTATCTCGACAAGAGGTGCCTGTCGGTGACATTGATAGAGGGGTTAGAGCTTCACCCCGTACATTAAAGTGTAGTGAGGAGAGAGAACATAGACATAGAAATTGTCCATGTGAACCTCAAAGATGCTCAAGTTGCGGGTATACTTTCTATGGGCCTATTGAGGCTAGTGGACAATGTAGCTTCGTGGAGGAGGTTAGTATCTTAACCATCTCTATGTGCTTCATTGTTACATATTTATATATGATTTTGTGTATATATATTGTTTTGTATTTTCTACGCCCATGTAGTAGACCCTCTACGTCCATGGTTCCATCAGTGTCTATCTCCACCATTGATGTAGCAGTAGAGGAAACCTGCTCAATCAGTCTACCCCATACACAGGTATGTGTTACAATTGATAAATTCACCATAGTGACTTCTTTATTTTATGACATCCTCTAACTTTTAATTTTCTTTTGTTTCTACAAGTTGTGCGACCAAGCGATGTCGAGCAATGTCCACCTAGGATGGACAAGTCACCTATACCACAGGTATCATGTGTAGAGTTAAATATCATTTAAATAAATTTATTGTATTTATGTTGTTGAATTTTACTATTTTTTATTGATAGTTCAATATTATTAATATGTATGCAGGCTGCTGATATTTTTGCTAGTTTTAGTACTAGTCCTCTCTCTGGGAACCTACAAAAATCTTATAAGTTACCTTACTCCAGGCTAAGGGTTCTTCCATCACTTGTATAGTCTGTGGGGCTCCATCTCCACCCACCCCCAACATATTTCTTATTCCATGCATCCTTAGTGGATGCACCCGCACTCCACCCATCAACACCACCTCTTCCATTGCATCCATCCATAGTGGATGCACCTGTATGGCACCCACCCCCACCACCATCTCCATATGTGTCATCCACCAAGGCTACCATAGTAGAGGTTTCCTTAGATAAGGTTTTACATCCGAGCACTCCACCTGTTAGCGAATCTCCATCGAGGCCCGAGATATTCATGGTGAGATAATATGTTGATGATAAATTTTTATGTATCATGAATGGAATTGATTTTATGCATATTTGTTTAAATTTCATGTTTTGATCCTTGTAGCTAACGCAGGGTGGCATCATTGAGAGATTAGGGTCGCGAAGGATGGTAACACCCTCACAGTTTTTTGTACCATCCACATTGAGTTTTCTTATGTTGAATTACAAAGTATCATTTTGTAAGTCTTTTAATTCATTGTGGAAAAATACTTATAATAATATGTTTTTCTTTGTGTGGTCTTCGAAGTGACGAACCATGCCTAGGCCCAAAACCACTCGAGGTTCTTCTTTGAGAAAGAGAATAAAGATCAATTTCTAGGATGCTCTTGAGGGTGGCAGTGGTCAATGATTGACCAACAACTGTCATTGTGTATCTAGACCACCATATGGCTATTTTTTATGTTAGGGCACTTGATGTTGTTTTGTATATTGGGTATGAGGTGTAATTTTGTAAAACATTTACAATTTAGATGATGTTGAATATATATATATATATATATATATATATATATATATATATATATATATATATATATATATATATATCATGGCACGATTTTTATGAATCTCATTGTTTCTGCATTTTATGTTGACAATTGTATGAATTTCAAAGTGTATGATTTTTTTTTTATGGATGTATGAATTTCTTTAATTTGATTAACTACTTTTTAAAGTGTTAATGAAGTCTATGTAAGTAAGACTAGTTTATTTTTCTAAAACTATTATAAATACTTGTGTTACATATTAAAAAATATCTTATGGTGGAAAATATTGTTAAGTTCTAAATCCATACACAATTAATGGTTCTCATTACCTAAATTTGACAAAATACTGAAGAAGCATCCTAGTTAAGACTCCATGAACAAATAATAACAATCATGTAGGATAAAAAAATAACAATAGAACTAAGAGAGTTGAAATCTCACATTAATCTATCCAAAATGAAGCATGGTTCATTATAAGGGTTTCTTAATACAAAATCAACACATAAAATATGAGTGCACAATAAATTCTCACATCAAATAAAAATATACCTCAAATTCTCCATTAAGATTTCCAAAATGTTCTACAATGTAGCCAACAAGGAGAGCTCCTGAATACCCAAATTATCCACCCTTTACAATGGAGAGAGAGAACTATTATTTATAGAGTCTCTTCTCTTATACAA
>ML784890.1:310682-324493 GCA_009831015.1 Picea engelmannii | reverse complement strand
TTAACCTATACAACAATAAATATATATCTTTCCATAACATTGTGCAAGGAAAAATTTAAATAAAAATGTGGATTGCAATGAAACAAGCATCACAAAAAAGGAACATTTCTTATCCCAAGAAATAATTTTATTTTTAGTGACATGTGACTTAACTTTATATCACAAATTTCCTTTCCATCCAATGAAGTGTGTTATTCTTTCCATGTCATGCCTTTCCATTCCATGACTTTCCTTACCATGCCATTCCTTTCCTTGCATTTTCATTCCATGCCATGACTTGCCATGCCATCCCTTTCCTTGCCTTGCCATCCCATGCCATGCCATGCCATGCATTTCCTTGCCTTTCCTTACCATGATGTGCCTTGGCTTTGTTGGAGATATTTCTATTTTCGACTCATTAGTTCAATAGTAGTTTACTGGAGTAGTTCTATTTTAGCTTTCTATTTTTAGACCATCATTATTATACATGCATGCATTCCTAAGAAGAGCTCATTGTTAGTTCATTTTTCTTAATTATGGAATGTTATTCCCTATATGATTGTGTATCACTCATTCATTGTATCATTTATTATTTATTATCTCATTGGAGTAGTGTGAATATATTTTCTCATTCTTACATATTGAATATTTCATTCTTTTCTTGATCATATTTGTTTGTATTTGCTTTAGCCAGATCTCTTGTGCATGTTTCAATGAAACATTGACATGGTATCAAAGTCGATTTGCTTGGAGAAAGCCATACAATATAGAGAAGAGGGAAATCATAGTTTTGGTGAGTGTAATCCATATATCTGACAATGTCACAGCCTCTCCCTTCCGAAAAGTGTGACACTAGCAAAGTGTTGCACCCTCTCCTTGTTGAAAGGTGTGACAGTCACAGGCACACTTAATAAATTTCAAATTTTGGGTTGTGTCACACCCTCCCTTCTCATTTCACCTCAGTGTTGCAACTTCTCCACTACTAGAGTGCGATACCTAGCCAGTGTCGAACTACATCCTTGAATAGGGTGTGAAACCCTTCAAAATTACCCTTTTTGCTGTGATTTCTCAAAATTTTCACTTGCAAATTGAAAGTAAATTTTTAGGTTTTTTCAACACCAACAAGAGGAATGGATACAAAACCAATTATTCATTCAAATTTGGTGATAATTATTACACCGTACAATTATTTTGAATGTATTTCAAAGGCTGAATTCCAACTCAAAAGGAAATGATTGTACAATTTGACAATGGTGATAGAAACAGAACCTACAATAGTGCTTGAGAAGACCTGATGGGAGAACAGTAAGGATGAGGCCACATGAATTCTTCTTGAATTAATTTCAATTGATTTATGGTTTCATGTTTCCACATGAAAGACTCCAAACGTGATCTGGACCACCTTGGAAAGTATCTTTGGAAAGTAGGATGACATGAGAGGTCATATGTTTGAGGTAGAGTTGAATACCTTGGATCCTAAAAGTTTTGATAGTATACAAGATTTCTTTACCAAGTTTAAATATTTGATATTGAGCTTATAATATTGTAGTATTGATAAGTCTAAAAAATTGTACCAACTTATCCTAACAATATTGGCTAAGCTAGGACCATAATATGTTGTCTATGTCTCTACATTCCATTCTGGCAGATATCTCTTGGTATTGAAGTGGAAGATGTCTACCATGGAGTAGTTTGTTGATTATCTCACACATGAGCAGGAAAAAATCATTCAGATGGGTCTAATTAAGGAACCCAAATCACATGCACTCACCATTCAAGATGGAGAAAGGTCATCCAATCAAAAATACAAACAAAAAGGAAAGGAGAAATAGAAAGAAAAGGAGGGATATTCCAAACCAAGTTCATCCAATTAGAAATCCAAACAAAAAGGAAAGGAAAAATAGAAAGAAAATGAGGGATATTCCAAACCCTTCAAGGATTCTTCAGGTTCCAAAAACTCTTCAAATTCCAAAGAGAATAAGAACAAGGGAAAGTAGTGCACTTATTGCAATAAACCAAATCGTGAAGAATCCACATGAATGAAGAATAAAATCGGTCTTATGGCACATGTACTTCAACATAAAAACCTTGGAAAATTCATTCCTAAAGGAGAAAAGAAGAAGAAGGGAGAAGATCATGCTCCTAAGAGAGGTAATCATCATTCTCTTGTTGCAATTAATTCCTCATCTGATTCATGGATTATATATTTTTATGCATCACATCATATGGAAGCCAAAGAGGAAGTCTTTACTTCTTTGATTTCATTCTCAAGACCCCCTATTCTCATGGGGGATGATACTCTAGTGGAAGTAGCAAGAGAGGGAAGAGTGAGACTCCCTAATGGTAGTTTTGAGAATGTTTTGCATGTTCCAAATATTTATATAAATCTACTCTCAGTTTATAATATCACTCAAATAGGTAAAAAGGTTGAATTCACATCATATTTAGTTTTTGTACTTGACATGCATGGCAATTCGATTATTTCAATTGGTGAGGTAGATCACAAATAAAGGTTGTATAAATTCACTAAGTTTTTTACCATGAATCATATTTACTACTTACACATGTTGATGATAGTAGGAGAGTATGGCATGAGAGATTTGGCCATTTAAATTTTAGGTACATGTAATGAATTTCCAAGCAAGGAATGGTCAATATCTTGCCATACATTCACTTTTCCAAAGGGGTTTATGAAGGATGTATTCTTGGCAATTATCTTGAAGAAAGTTTTAAAAAGGGAAGGAAAAGAGAGCCTCCTCTTCCTTGGAGATTGTTCACACTGATCTCATGGTTCCATTTTCACATCCGTCTATCAAAAAAGAACGATATGTCCTCACATTTTTTAATGATTACTCACGCTATACTTGGGTTTATTTTCTCAGAAAAAAGTATGAAGTTTTTTTATCATCTCAAAGACTTCAAATCTCTAGTAGGGACACATACTGGGAAGAAGATCAATATCCTACATATAGGAAATGGGGGGGAGTATCTAGTTGCAACATATAATTCCATACACTCCACAACATAGTGGAGTTGATCAAAGGAAGAACATATCTCTCAAGGAGATGACCTGTTTCATGATGTATGTGAGGTCTCTTCCTTCCAAGCTTTGTGTCGAGGCACTTAACTATGTTTATTACATATAGAACATATCACCTCATAGATCTATTGAGTACATGAAACCTTTTGAGGCTTGGATATGTGACAAACTAGATGTCACACACTTCCACATCTTTGGATCTCGCATCTCGACCCATATTCCTTCTGAAAAGAGGAAAACATTATATCCATAGAGAACACCTTGCATCTTTGTGGGATATCCAAATGATGTGAAGAGGTACAGGTTGATGAATCCCTATACAAATTGGCTCATCATTGAGTGCAATTTTCAGTTTGAGGAGAGTCCTTTGCATGCACCACCAGTGCAACATGCAGATACTCGTGTGCTTCCATCAATTCTAGACATCAAATATGATGATTCCATATAATCATATGCTACATATTCGGACTTATATTCATAGGATTATGTACATGGATTTGAGAAGGTAGTACAACCATATGAGGAGCGAGCTCCAGAGCTTCAACAGATGCCCAAGTGGGAACAATCCACACCTCAAGCAATAGGTGACCTTGTAGGGAATCCATTGAATTCGAGGATGACTCAATCTTAGGATGAGGATCCTTCTCATGTACTTTCATATTCTGAACCAATGATTCCCATGCATTGTTATATTGTTCAATAATCCAATCCGAATATCTACAATGAGGTTGTGGGAAATAAAATATGGGAAGCAACCATGCAATAGGAGTATGATTCACTCCTAGCGAATCAGATTTGGGATCTGGTTATGCTTCCACCAGGGAGGAAAATTGTCAGATGAAAATGGGTCTATAGGACCAAGAGAGAATAAAATGGTCAGGTGATAAGGTACACATTAATATTAGATGTAAAAGGATTTCAGCAGATTCATGGGATAGATTATGATGACACATTTTCTCCTATAGCAAAGATGGACTCCATTCGCCTGATTCCAACCATTGCAACAACCAAAGGATGGGATGTTCACCAGTTGGATGTGAAGAATTTTTTTCTTCATGGTGATATTTCATAGGATATCTACATAGAGAAACCAAAGGGCTTCATTCAAAACTCATCTTTAGTATGCAGATTGAATAAATCACTCTATGACCTCAAGCAGGCACCTAGAGCATGGTATGAAAAGATGGATTCTTATCTGCTTTCACATAATTTTGTTAGATTTAAATCTGATTACAATGTTTACATGTTGAGGAATACTGACTCTTTGATGATTTTAGTAATCTATGTTGATTATATTTTGATCATTGGTAGATATACTTCAACCATTGTTTTAGTCAAAGATATTTTTCATGACAGTTTCTCTATGATGGACATGGGTCCACTTCACTTCTTTCTCGGTCTTGATATTAGTCATGATGCTTCTAGCATCAAAATTTCTTAGGCTAAGTATGAAATGTATATTTTGGATAGATTCCACATGATAGAATGTAATTCTACACCTACACCCTTCTTATATGGGTTCATACTTGAGGATGGTGGGGATACACCATTAGTGGACAACACTTTGTATCGAAAGTTGGTGGGGAGTATTTTGTATCTCACCCACACCCGTCTGGATATCTCATATGTAGTAGGATAATTTTCTAGATACATGTAGGAGCCCCATGATCTACAATGGAAGGATGCCAATCACATCCTCAGATATGTTTAGGGCACCATGAGTTATGGGATTCACTATGCAGCTTATTGTGCATTGGATATCATAGGCTTCACAGATTCAGATTAGGATGGTGATGGCACAAATTGGAAGTCCACTTCTGGTTACACTCTTAGTTTGGGGTCAGGCCCTATTTTCTAATCAAGTAAGAAGCATTCAACCATTTCTTATCTTCCGCAGAGGCTGAGTACAGAGGAGTAGTCAATTGTGTCATTTAGGTACTTTTGATTCAACACTTTGTTACTGAGCTTGGTATTCAGTTTCAATGTCCAACTGTCATATGGTGTGATAATCAGAGTACATTAATATCTTGCATAGATCCAGCATAGCATAAAAAAACCAAACACATTGAGGTTCACATGCATTTCATCAGAGATCTAGTAAATGACATGAACATTGATTTGCAATTTTGTCCTTCCTTTGAAAAAAAAATTGACATATTCACCAAGACATTCACTAGAATGAAGTTTCAGACGTTGCAGGATCTTCTTGGAGTGAAGAAAATAGCTTCCTATAAACTTCATTTTCTTCTTTTGATGCGTTGTCTTTTGAGGGGGGGTTTTGTTCCCATGTGGTTTTCCCTCTTTCCTCATTTTTTTTTAGTGTTCATTAGTTGCATTGTACATGAGTACCTAATATGGCCTAGTTGTTGGGACCCATTTTTTGTTACTCCATAGTGATGTTCAGGGGGGTGTTGGAGATATTTCTATTTTTGACTCACTAGTTCAGTGGTAGTTTACAGAAGTAGTAATATTTTAGACTTTCTATTTTTAGACCATCACTATTATGCATGCATGCATTCCTAAGTAGAGCTCGCCATTTGTTCACTTTTATTAATTATGGAATGTTTTTCCCTATGTGAGTTTGTATCACTCATTCATTGTATTATTCATTATTGATTAGCTCATTTGACTAGTGTGAATATATTTTCTCATTCTTCCATATTGAATCTCTCATTCTTTTCTTCATAAGATTTGTTTGTATTTTATTTAGCTATGTCTCTTGTGTTGGTTTCAATAAAACATTGACAAGATTTTCATGCCTTGCCTTTCCATGCCATGCCATGCCATGCATTCCATGCCTTTCCATGCCATGCCTTATCTTTACATGCCATGCCATGCCATGCCACACCATTCCATGCCACGCCACTCCATACCATGCCTTGCATTTCCTTATCTTCCCATGACATGCCATGCCATTCCTTCCCATGCCATTCCTTTCATTTCCTTTACATTCCATGCCATTCCTTTCCTTTCCTTACCATGCCATGTCATTCCTTTCCATTCCATGCCATGCCTTTCCTTTCCTTTCCAATCCAATCCAAGCCTTTCCTTTCCATGCAATGCCATGCCATTCCATGCCTTTCCATGCCATGTCTTGCCATGCCATGGATTTCTTTTCCATGCAATGCATCTACTTTCCATGTCATTCCTTTCCTTTCCATACCATGCCTTGTCTTTCCATGCCATGCCATTCCTTGCATTTCCTTTCCTTGCCATGCCATGCCATTCTCTTCCTTTCCTTTCTATGCCATGCTATGGCTTGAATTTCCATTCCTTTCCATGCCATGCCATACCTTTCCATGTCATGTCTTTCCATGCCATGTCATGCCATGCCTTTCCATGCCTTTCCTTGCCAAGCCATGTCTTTCCTTTCCATTCCTTGCCTTTCCATCCCATGCATTTCCATTCCATACCTTGCCTTGACATGCCATTCCTTTCCATGCCTTCTCTTTCCATGTCATGCCATGCCTTACCTTCCCATGCCATGCCTTGTATTATCTTTCCTTTCCATGCCATGCCATGCCATGCCTTCCATTGCCTTGCGTTGCCTTTACTTGCCATTCCATGCCATGCCTTGCCTTTTCTTGCCATGTCATGCCACATCATTCCATGAATTTCCTTGTCATTCCATGCCATGCCTTTCCTTGCCTCTCCTTCCCTTTCCAAGCCTTGTCTTTCCTTTCCATGTCATGCCATGCCATGCCATGCCTTGCCTTGCCTTGTCTTGCCATACCATGCTATGCCTTTCCTTTCCATGGCATGCCTTACCTTTCCATGCGATGCCATGATATGCCATGCCTTTCCTTGCCTTGCCTTGAATTTCCATGCCATGGCTTCCTTGACTTGTCATTCCATGCCTTGCATTTCCTTTCAATGCATTTTCTTGCCTTTCATTTCCTTGTCTAACCACAATTAATCTAAAATGTAATTTCATTATGATATTCATAAAACTAATTGTTTGTAAAAATATAGTTATTTTCATCCTTACAAAGAATTTGTTTTCAAGTTAATTTAATAAAAAATAATGGCAATCATGTATCATACCTTTTTTTTGTTTAGAAAAAATAATGCTTGTACTAAATGAACAAGTTTAGTACCTAAAATATACAATCAAAAGATTAATTAGGCATGTGATTATACAACTTGTTATCCCATCTATCTTAGACAAAATACTTGCATGAGAATTTCAATGTCATAACATAAGCTCCCTTTATTCATATATCTTAGGTATCTTCATAGTTGTGAAACATGGATTATCATAATTAATAGGATTTAAATAGAAAGGGATGTCACTAAATAGATTTATGTTCCATCCTTATGGTTTAGTCTAATTATACTATTGATCCATAATTTCCTTTGGATTCCATGAAAAAAAAACTTCAAGGCCTTATTTAAAATCAAAGAAATAAAAACTAATCTTTCAACTCAATAACTTTTAAAACAAGATATAGCATGTGTACCTAGACCTAGACCTTTCCTTTCCTTGCCATGTCTATATTTTCTTAGGATTTTTCATGTCTTTCCTTGGCTTGCATTGCCTTGTATTACATTTCATTTCCTTGCATTGTCATACCTAGACCTACACCTACACCTAGACATTGCCTTGACATGCCTTGCCTTTTCATGCCTTGTATTTCCATTGTCTAGGTCATGGTATAGGTCATGGTAATGGTGTAGGTCTAGTTTATCATATAGGTCTAGGTATAGGTCATGGTTTAGGTATAAGTCTAGGTCTATGTCTATTTCATGGTCATGGTTTAGGTCTAGGTCTATTGCTAACATGTCCCTGAATGGATTGAAGAGGTGAGTTGCAACTCATGATATAACTCAAACTGAGACACGGATGGACCAACCGTCGATTGCATTAGATCCATGGCATCAGGTTTCAGCTAGTGGGGCCCCTCTGCTATCATTTTGTTGCCTGAAAAAGAATTTGTTGCAGGATATCCAAGACTAGGGTTTTTCTCAATGAGGCATAGTGCAAATTATGAACAAGAGGTCAATTTTCAGGAACATTGTGTCGGGTGATTGTGGGTAGCGTTTGCATGTTGGAATTGTCCAAATAGACATGCAGGAGATTACAAAACTTCGTTATGATTCTTGGTTTGGATTTTATTCCCCCAAACCAAATTGCCAACATGTCCCTAAATGGCTTAAGGAAGTGCGCTACAACTCACGATAAAATTCAAATCAGGACTCAGATGGATGAACTGTTGGTTGCACTAGATCTGAGGCACTAGGTTTCAGCTAGTGGTCCTCTCCGTTATCATTTGGTATCCCAAAAAGTGTTTTTTGGAGGATCTCCTGGACCAGGGTTTTGCTCAATGAGGCATAGTGCAAACTACGAACAAGATGTCAATTTTCAATAGTAATGTGCTACGCTATTGTGGGTAGCATGGTCAAATGGGCCTTGGCCAAATAGATGTGTGGGAGCTTACAGAACTCCTTTATGTTTCTCGATTTAGATTTTATGCCCCTAGACCAAATTGTCAAAATGTCCTTGAATGGATTGAGGAGGTGAGTTGCAACTCACAATAAAACTCAAATTGAGATTTCGATAGACAAACCATTGTTTTCATTGGATCTGGGGCACCGGGTTTCAGCTAGTGTGGCCCCTTCTCTATCATTCCATTTACCAGAGAAGAGTTTGTTATAGGATCTCAGAGACTAGGTTTTTTCTCAATGAGGCATAGTGCAAATTCTGAACAAGAGGTCGATTTTCAAGAACATTGTGTCAGGTGATTGTGGATAGTGTGGTCTCCTAGGCCTTGGCCAAAAAAATGTGCTAGAGATTACAAATCTATGTTATGATTCTTAATTTGTATTTTATGCCCTAAGATTGAATTACCAACATGTCTCTGAATGGCTTGAGTACAAATCACAATAAAACTCAAACTGATACTTGGATGGAAGAATTGTCGATTGCATTGGATATGGGGAACCAATTTGTAGATAGTGGTGCCCCTCTACTATCATTTTGTTTCACAAAAAAACATTTGTTGCAAGATATTTGGGACTAGGGTTTTTCTCAATGAGGCTTAATGCAAATTCTGAACAAGAGGTCGATTTTCAAGAACACTATGCCAGGTGATTATGGGTAGCGTAGTCACATGGGCCTTGGCCAAACAGACATGAGGGAGATTACAAAATTCCATTATGATTCTCCATTTAGATTTTATGCCCCCGTACCAAGTTTCCAACATGTCCCTAAATGGTTTGAGGAGGCAATTTACAATTCACGATAAAACTCAAACCAGGACTCGGATGGATGAACCGTCGATTGCATTATATATAGGGAATCAAGTTTCAGCTAGTGGGGCCCCTCCAATATCATTTCCTTTCTCAGAAAAACATTTGTAGTAGGATCTTTGGGACTAGGGTTTTTCTCAATGAGGCATAGTGCAAATTCTGAACAAGAGGTCAATTTTCAAGAACATTGTTTCGGGTGATCGAGGGTAGTATGGTTGCATGGGCCTTGGAAAAAAAGACATCTGAGAGATTACAAAACTCCGTTATGCTGCTCATTTTGGATTTTATGCCTTTAGACCAAATTGCCAACATGACCCTGAGTAACTTGAGGAGGTGAGTTGCAACTCGTGATAAAACTCAAACAAGGACTCATATGGAAAAACCTCCAGTTGCATTGGATCTGAGACACCGAGTTTCAGCTAGTGGGGATCCTCCACTATCATTCCATTTCCTATAAAGTGTTTGTTTTAGGATCTCTAGGAATGGGGTTTTGTTCAATGAGGCATGTGCCAATTCTAAAACAAGAGATCGATTTTAAAGAAAATTGTGTCAGATGATTGTGGGTAGCGTGGTCGTGTGGGCCTTAGCCAAATAGACATGTGAGAGCTTACAAAAATCCATTATGCTTCTCATTTTGGATTTTATTCCCCTAGACCAAATTGCCAACATGTCCCTGAATGGCTTGAGAAGGCGAGTTGCAACTCATGATAAAACTCAAAACAAGACTTAGATTGATGAACTGTTGGTTGCATTGGATCCTAGGAACCGAATTGCAACTAGTGAGGCTCCTACATTCTCATTATGTTACCCCAATAAAAATTATTTGCAATATCTTCAGGACTAGGGTTTTTCTCAGTGTTTATTACATATGTTTGACAATTTAACACCTTGTAATGCTAGACAAAGACATACATGACATTGCGAGGCATGGCATGGCATTTCATGGAAAGGCAAGGTAATGCAAGGCATGGAATGAAATGGAATGGAAAGGCAAGGCAAGGAAAGACATGGAATGAGAAGGCAAGGCATGGCATGTCAAGGCAAGGCAAGGCATAACATGGCATGGAAAGGAAAGACATGGCATGGAAAGGCATGGTATGCCATTGCAAGGCATGGCATGGCATGACATGGCAATGAAAGGCATGAAATGGAAAGGACGAGCATGGCATGGCATGGAAAGGGAAGGGAAGGGAAGGAAATGCAAGGAATGGAATGGGATGGAATGGAAAGACAAGGCAAGGAATGACATGGCATGGAAAGACAAGGCATGGCATAGAATGGAATGGAAAGGCAAGGCATGGAAATACATGGAATGGCATGACATGGAAAGGCAAGGCATGGTTTGGAAAGGAAAGGCATGACAAGGCATGACATGACATGGCATGGAATGGAAATTCGTGGAAAGGTATGGTAAGGCATGGCATGACATGGAATTAAAAGTCATGGAAAGGCATGGTAAGGCATGGCATGGCATGAAAAGTAAAGGAAATACATGTCATGGCATGGAAAGGCATGGCATTTCATGAGAAGGAAAGGTAGTACAGTGAAAGGCATGGCATGGCATGGTAAGGAAAGACAAGGCATGGCATGGAAAGGCATGGATTAGAAAGGAATGACATGTCACTTAAAGGAAAGGAAATGTAAGGAATCACATGGCATGGCATGGCAAGTCAAGGAAAGGAATGGCACAAAAAGGCATGGCATGGAATGGAAAGGTAAGGCATGGCATGGCATGGAATGGTAAGGCAAGGCATGGCAAGATATGGCATGGAAAGGAAATGCATAACATGTCATGGCAAGGAAAGGCATGACATGGAAAGGCATGGCATGGAATGGAAAGACAAGGAAATGAATGGCATGGAAAATCATAGAAAGGAAAGGCATGGCATGGCATGGAATGTAAAGGAAAGGAATTTCATGGAAATGCATTACATCACATGGAAACGCAAGGCAATGAAAGGCATGGCATGACAAGGAAAGGTATTGCATGGACATGCAAGGCATGAAATGACATGGCATGAAAAGACATGGAAAGTCAAGGCATGACATGGAAAGGCATGGCGTGCAGAGGCATGGAAATGCATGGAATGACATGGGAAGGCAAGGTATGGAAAGGAATGGAATGGCATGGCATGGCATGGAATGGAAATGCATGGATTGGCAAGGCAAGGTAAGGCAAGACATGGCATGAAATGACAAGGCACAACAAGGCATGGCATGGCATGGCATGGCAAGGCAACGGATGACATGAAAGGAATGGCGTGACATGGAAAGGCAAGATAATGCAGGGAATGGCCTAGCATTTCATGGCATGGAAAGTCACTCCAAACCTGTGATATAGATGTTATGATAAATACCAAACTTACGCTTTCATGGTAGAATCATTCTTCATCGTGTGTGAGATATGGAGCATATATTCCATCATAATATGGTTAATTTTCAGCACATACACTTAATATTACAACTTTGTGACCTTGCTTACATAAGGGCGTGTATAGTTCTTGCCAATGCATGGTATTATATTGCGAGGACATCATTGCTTCATTTCACTTCAAGACTGTATCCAATTTTCTCTGGAATCTTATTCCTAATAGTATATCACATCAAATGGAATACCAAAGGTGGATCCAACGAGTAAATTGCAAGATACAGTCTTGAAGTGAAATTGACCACATATGAAATTGATGAAGTGGTATGAAAGACAACTTCACATATTAAATATGGTATAAATATTGTAGCTGCACTTTGCAAAGAAGGTTGTGGAAGAAGAAATGATGTCATCCGAGTATTATGGATATTTTTTGGAAAGTGATATTGTGGATGATTATGATCCATCTATTAAGATTTTGGTGCAAGAATTTTTTCACAATGTCAATGTATCTACACAGACATAGTGCAATGGAAGTATGTATAATATCAATGATATGCAACAAAAATTATAAATTTCGATACTATCGCCCTTATTCACCAAAATAGTATTTTGAGAATTGAGTTGAGAGGAGTTGTTTTATTAGTAATTCCCATTTAGTCTTATTTCTTTCCATAATGCAAACCTTTTGTTCCATGTGTATACATTGAGAATATATCACATGCTTATAAGAGTCATTAATGTAAATGAAAACTAAACATGACATTGTTGATGTCAATATCTCATGAAAGAGTCGTATTAAAATATACATGAAGGACAATGTGATTCATTAGAGTTTATATTGGGGTCATAGAATTTGAAAATGAAATGGTGTCCAACAACTTGATTGAGTGAAGTGAACCATCTTGAGTTGAGTAAAAGAATTGAGTTAATTGAGTCAAATGACAGGACGGGGTTAAACGTGCATCTTTTGAAGGTATATGATCCCCTCCACCTATGTAATGTAAGTTGGTTTCTATCCAACGAGATTGATTCCTTGCCAACGTCACTCGATACCTAGTCGACAACATTTTATTTGAGTTGTAAAAATTTGGTACCATCAAAAGTGTCTTTTATTTTCCATTAAGTTGTTGAGTCAAATCATGACCATGCATAGTTCTAGTCAAGTCCTCCTACATGTAATATCAAATGAAACTCCATATATTCTCAGAGACTAGAAAATAAGAAAGAATCACATCCATGATTGAAAAGTAACAGAGAAAACATTTTGATGAGCAGTAAAGCATTGAAATATCGAGCATTGATGATGATCATGTTGGAAGCGTATAAAGTAATTCAATAAAGACACATCAGATGATGAGACACACACATGAGAGCTGAAAATACAAGATGGTGGCACAAAAATGATTGAAATGATTGAGCCCTAGGTATAAAAGTTGTAGAATAGTTTCTGAGTTGTGACCTCAGAATCCATAAAGCAAAGAAATGGTAAGTTGGTTGAAGAATGATGTTCCACCATAGGGTGTGTGTAGGGGAAATATGAGCGTTGGAAAAGCCACTCACCACTCCAAAAGAACCATAGAAAAAAGTGTAACAATAGGATCAAGAGGACGATTTTTGGGTGGGAGAAAAGTGTTGTGAGACTCACTCACTGCACAAGCATTTATCAGATTGAAGACGAAGGCTAAAGATTAATATATCATTAGTTATCTGCACACTTGCTTGGGATGAGAAAGGATTTGAGTGAGGGAGAGATGTTGGGAGGCCTCTTAGGCCCTTGTAATATTCATCATATATTATACATAAACATTAGCATAAGATTATATGTGAACACATGTACTAATGTAAGTAAATTTACATGGGGGATAAATGTATCTATCTAAGGATTAGTTGGAGTGGGTACAACCACTCCAACTATCTCTCCTTGGTAGAAGAGTTGAAGAAAAATTCCCTATGTCATGACAAAGAAAATAGAGGAATGGTAGGATTGGGTGATGTCACAGATGTTGGACACACCTACCACACTTAGAGGGGGGGTGAATGAGTGTGGGGCTCTTTTTCCCAAAACTTCCCTCTTGCACAAAAACTCATCAATTAGCATTCAATATTTATTCATTACCCATTGTTGTCATTTATAACTAGTTAGATGTGAGCACATATCAGCAACATATATCA
>ML784890.1:268471-308754 GCA_009831015.1 Picea engelmannii | reverse complement strand
GTGAGGGCTTTCACCATAAGGGGACCACTTTGGAGTTCATCCATATTTACTTCTTATCAACCATGAAAAAACAATAATGAGTCATATTTACATCAAACACTATTGATTCCATTACCCAAAACTTTGTGCTACGGGTCTTTCTTCAAGGGTTGACATCAATGACAACCAACCTTAATCAACAACAGACCCTCATTGATTCCATAAAAAGAACCCCCGGGCATGGTGGATCGCTAGAGAATCCCTAGAGAGTGCCTCAATGGATCTTGGGAGGAATAAATTGTAAGTGAGTATGGTATCCAATGGCCCCCTGCAATAGATCGACATAGTCGGTCATATGGAGAATGAGGAGTCGGGACATGTGATATGCAGTCATCATATCCATTGGAAACCAATCACATAAAACCTTGTATATGTGTATCTTCCTATATAGTTGGAAGTTGTTGTGACTTAATTACCTATGCAGACCGGTATGCATGGTCGATGCATAGTAAGGATACTTCTACAGGAGTAGAGACCTTGGATGTTGTTGCACACTTGCTCGGGATGAGTAATAAATTGAGTGTGGGGAGATGTTGAGGAGGCCTTCTAGGACACGTAAATGTCATCATACATTAACCTAAGTATAAGGATGTATAATAAAATATGTAATAAATGTATAAAGAGAACATAACAAATGATTATTTGGAGCAATTAAAACCGCTCCAACCATCCCTATATTGTATAAATACCCATAAAGACAGAATAAATACTAGGATGGATATCCTTCCCTAAATTATCTCTTCTTTAATGGGTTGTGTGTGTTTTCTTGATGTGTTTCATGATGTAGTATCTCATTGTATTCATACTTATAATCCGTAGATTACAATAGAAAGGCATGGCATGGCAAGGCATGACATAGAAAGGCATGACATGGAAAGGCATGGAAAGGCATGACATAGAAAGGCATGACATGGAAAGGCATGGAAAGGCATGACATAGAAAGGCATGACATGGAAAGGCATGGCAAGGCAAGGATAGGCATTGCAAGGCATGGCATGGAATGGCATGGAAAGGAAAGGCATGGAATGGCATGAAAAGGCAAAGAAATGAAAGGCATGACATGACATGGAAAGACATGACATGGAAAGGAAAGGCATGGCATGGAAATGCAAGGAATGGCATGGAAAGGAAAGGCATGACATGACGTGGAATGACATGGCATGGAAATTCAAGGGATGGATTATAACAGAAATGAAAGGCAAGGCATCGCATGGCATGTCAAGGCATGGAAAGGCATGGAATGACATCGCATGGTATGGCAAGGAAATGTAGGGCATGGCAAGGTAATGAAAGGAATGACATGGCATGGCATGGAATGACATGATATGGAAAGGAAAGACATGGATTAGAAAGGAAATGCAAGGCAAGGCATCACATGGCATGTCAAGGCATGTCTAGGCATGGCATGCCATCACATGGCATGGAAAGGAAATGTAGGGCATGGAAAAGTAATGCAAGGCATGACATGGCATGGCAAGGCAAGGCATGGCATGGCATCACATGGTGAGGAAAGGCAAGGCATTGAATGGGATGGCATTGCATGAAAAGTAGGGCAAGGCATGGCATGGAAAGGAAAGGCATGGAAAGGCATGGAATGGAAGGGAAATGCATGAACTGGAAAGGAAAGGTAAGGGAAGGATAAACATAGTTCCATTAGAGAAAAAAAGAGCCACGACATACAATAATACCATAACAACCATATCATGAAGCCAAATTTCAATCATTCATATATTTGAAATATTTGTTCAATTATTCCTTTTTCATACCTATCGTCATTCAAGTATACCATCATGATCACTTCTAATATAGATGGTCTCCATTAACTACTCATGCTTAGAGTAAGGAAAGAAGCATCATACCATTTATGAGTTCTTACTTGGCATTGTTTGTAGTTAGATGTTTGTACCAACAACCAAGTTCGTAAAGTGGTATACAAATTCACCTGGTTTATAATATTGAAATACATAACCACTTTTATTCCATGTTATTTCATCCTGTGTCAGATATTCTCCTTTAATAACCATAGAACCAATCGAAAATTCAATGCCTTCAGAGTCTGTTACTCATCACATGAGGGTCTGATTTTCCTCTAAGAAACATTCCAACCAATAATCAATGCCCCATTCATTACCTCTTGGTGTGACCACTACATATATGTTTCCTACAAAAAATGGATTTCCAACATGTGAGTCCACAAAATGACCAAAGCATAAAACATTGATGATAGTTATTCAAAATTTAATAGAAGGTTTCATCGGACCCGGAAGTACAAGATCTAAGACGTGATCATAATCTGCTGAAATATTTGATTGGTCCTCCTCCAACTGGGATAATCCCATAGTTATACATTGACCAATGGGGAGTGATAAACTATCCCATCTATCAACCCATTCCATTGATTCACAATCATCTCATTCATTACTACTACATGGAGCACAAAAACAAGAGATTTTTCTCCTCCATATTTATACTATTGCATTTTCTGATGTTTGAACTAAATGGAATATATGAGTTCCCTATATTGTTTTTCATTCATATCACTGCTATCAATCTACAATGCCCACCTCCAAAAAATATCTATGTACATTTCCTTACCTATGTGATTTGTCTTCACAAGTTATTGTTCCCTCTCCCATTACTGAAGAACACCATTCAACAATGGATTTTTCATCTCAAATGAGGGAAGTAGTTGTGAAATTCATTTCTTTCCTATGCAACACTCTTTTTATGCATGCACCTGCTCCATCATGCACCCCTTTCCCATTCCCAGAATCGAAATAGTTCCAAATGTGTGGTACCTTGCATTTTTTGTGCAACATACACAACCATTGAAATACACGATCATTTTTTAACTAGCCTACAAAACCATCTAACCAAATCCAATTTTGATCCATCTGTATGTTCTTCTCCTTAAGGGGATTGTAAAACAACTGAAAGCAATGTTGTACGTAGGTTAATTCATGGCGTTGATCATCACTTATGTAGAAGCGATATGCCTTCAATATAACATTGTTTTCTTTGTTACTGTCTGGCCCATGCTTGTATGTGATATGGACCATTATATTGACCTTCTCTGAGTGATAATATTGAATTTAAATCTCATTTTGTGGTTTAAGCCCGTGTAATTCTCTACAAAATCAACCATTGATAAGATAATGTCGATGGGAAATATATCTATGCATATTCTAAAATGCTTGTCCTACCATCAAGCCAAATGGACATGCTAAACATATTGTTCTGTCTTTTCGACGAATTCCTTTATGAAGTCATATACTTGTACCAGGGAAGTCACCAATTGTATTTTTTTTTCTTTCCTGGCCTCCATCAATATCATGTGACATATTTAAAGATTTTCAAGGAAACCACCTTCCTCCCCAATTCATACTCATCTCTTACATGGATCCACTTGCTTAGTAATTCCATTCCATCTCACCTAGGTCATGTCCCATCTAAGAAATATTTTCAATAAAATGTACAACTCTCTGGCCTTATACAAAATATGTTGTGAATAAAGTCTCTAGTTGACAATGGCAGTAATATAACTAAGAATTCTTGCAAAAGGGTGCTATGAAATAAATGAAAGATGTGTGTGTGTGTGTGTGTGTGTGTGTGTCATAATTATAACCATACTCAATGTGATATCTACAAAAACATGTGTTATGAATTATGTTTATTTGAACATAACAAGGCTTGCATTTATGGAAATATCTTTGGACCAATTTAAGTGCAATATGTATTGTCCTGAATCTCTCATACATTTCTCTCTGTGTAATGTCAAGAAAGTGTATAATATGGGGCTCATGTTCCCTAGATTGCCTTCCCAATTTTAGTACATATTTTTGGTTGGAAGAAGGCCTAGTGTTCTCATGCCAGAAATATTGTACTAGTCCCTTAATTGCTCCAATTAACTTCATGTCAGAATGAGGTATCTTACTAGTGAAGGCCCACAAATTTGTTGATCCACCTATGTGGAGGCTATCTCTTCTATGAGAATACTTTCTAAGGGTTTCAATATTGAATTTCATGAGATGAGAGGTTTGTTGTAGAAAATGATGTTTTCTTGTGATCTTGCTAACAATTGATTGTGACAGGACATGTCGAGATGCATTACGGTCTTTAGAATGAGATTTATTACCAATTCTTTGAAAATAATCCATCAGGTTTATAACAATAGATTTCCTTATTTATAAAATTTTGACTATTTTAATGCCTAAAGTTCTCCTAACAACAATCAAACTTATAGATTTTAACAAAGCCAAAAATAATTGATGTTTAATGACATCGAATTTTGGTTCAAAATATTCTTTAATTATTTTATAAGAATGATAACGAATAGTTTGATTAGATAAATTACCTTCAAGTGAATCTAGACCACTTTCATCCACCTAAATGTGTTTAGGAGTTCTTCATCACACACTGCTCAATCTATGTAGGGACGATGAACCCCTATTATGTCACTCTTCACCTCCTTAAGGTAGCTTACTAGTGAAGGCCCACAAATTTGTTTATCCACCTATGTGGAGGATATCTCTTCTATGAGAATACTTTCTAAGGGTTTCAATATTTCATTTCATGAGATGAGAGGTTTTCTGTAGAAAATGATGTTTTCTTATGATCTTGATAACAATTGATTGTGGCAAGACATGTCAGGATGCATTACGATATTTAGAATGAGATTTATTACCAATTATTTGAAAAGCATCCACAAGGTTTATAACAATATATTTCCTTATTTATAAACTTTTTATTATTTTAATGCGTAAAATTCTCCTAACAACAGTCAAACTTCTAGATTTTAACAAAGCCAAAAATAATTGACGTTTAATGACATCAAATTTTGGTTCAAAATATTATTTAATTATTTTATAAGAATGATAATGAATAGTACGATTAGGTAACTTACCTTCAAGTGATTCTACACCACTTTCATCCACCTAAATATGTTTAGGAGTTCTTCATCACACATTGCTCAATCTATGTAGGGATGATGAACCACTATTTTGGCACTCTTGACCTCCCTATTGTGGAGTTAAAAATGTTGTAGTTCTTACCCCTTCAATCACTAGTGGATCAATTTTGGGAGGAGAGTGGACATGGGGTTGACTAGTTTCTAGAATGTTTGACTATCCAAGAAGAGGTTGCACCACAAGAACTTCTTCACCACAATATTGTAAACCAATTGTCTCTCTAATTTCATCCATTGTATAAGCAGCTCCAAGCAAATCCTCCATCATCTAGTCATCCAAAACAGGTTGTCTTTCTGAGATACTGATTGGACTAGCCTCTACTGAACTCTTCTACTTTTCTTGTGGTTATGGAGGAGAAAAAACATCAACATATATTCCTCTATAAATTGGATTGTCATATTTTGAAAGCCTACACTTTGACATACGCAACTTTTCCATTTCTCTTTCTTATTCTACCTTTTTGATGGGTTTCTCTTTCCTTGAGGACTATCTTTCTTGATTTCATTGGTTCCCCATGTTTAAAGAGAAAAAGTGGATTCCAAGCACCCCACCACAAATTTGTCTTTGTATTACACAATAAGGCACAACTAACAATTCCAATTCCAAGTGGAAAAATTTGTCTTTGTATTACAAAAGGAGACACAAATAACAATTCCAATTCCAATTGGACAAATTTGTCTTGGTATTACACAAGAATACACAAGTAACAATTCCAATTGGAAAAAAATGTCTTGGTATTACACAAGAAGACACAACTAACAATTCCAATTGGTCAAATTTGACTTCCAATTCCAAGAAGACACAAGAATACACAACCAACAATTCCAATTCCACATGGAAAAAATTGTCTTCCAATTATTCCCACAATTGTCTTGCAATAGCACAAAATTGTCCATGAATTAAAAAATAGGACAAAAATAAAAAAAAACCTGTCTGTTCTTGCTATTGTTGCGTGTAGATATATTGGTTGTTGATTTTTTGAGATAGATGATGTAGAGTGTGATTGGCACATAAAAATTCCTAGCAGGAATATGCATGAATTCCTAAAATGCATGCACACTAAATCGCATGCACATTCTAGGAATGTGCACGTGTTTTTGCTAGGCACGGATGAGTGAAAAACCACAAGGATTTCAAGTCACAAGAACGTGTGCGTGCTCTTAATGAAATGGATATAACATTTATTATGGACCAAAAATATTTATGAATAAATATGTATAGGGGTTTGGGGACAAATAATACCTAAGGGATTAGGAGTGAAAGTGTTTTGAAGCATAGAGAAATGGTTAGAGCACCAAGATGTGGGTGCAAGGGTTGTGGGGACTTTAACAAGAGGTATATGCATAGTTGTTACACATTATTTTGGTCACCCTAATGATGATTTCACAAACATGTGTTCAGGCTCCCAACATGACTTTTTTCTTGAGTAAATCAACTTCTTTCCTCCTCTAAAAGAATGCTTTTTAGAAAGGGTCTGCAGGATGCATGTATTACATAGTGCAGAAATCTATGATTTATGTAGGCTTCTCTATAGCTGGCCCGCGGGATTTCCGCAGGCTTCTCTATAGGCAGGGTGCGACGACATTCCAAAGCTAAAAGAGGAAAGAGGTTTCATGAAGTTTCTAGAAGGGGAATATTCTAGAATGTGAGGTGGCATCTGTATGGTTGCGATCCTACTGGTTTCTTTGATTTGGTGGGATCATCCTCATCCCTTTAAATCACTTCACCTTATCCTATATAATCATGGGCTTCTCATGGAAAAGGTTAAGAAAGATTCAACAGAGAATTGATGAAAGAATAGGCTGAAGACTGTGTGAAAGATTCTATTTCTAGTGATGCTTGAGGCCACCATTTGTCTATCAAGATTTTGTGGATTATCTTCATGCAAATTTCAGAGAAAGTGTATGTGTGTGTTGAAACAAAGGACCACTAAAAGGGAACTTGTGACATCAAGGAAATTCGGTTGTATCTTCCACATTTCATTAATATAATACGGTGGCACGTCTCTTTCCCATAAAATGATTAGTATTTTATTACATGATTCCTTGATGACATGTTTAGGTTGTCATTGAATTCTACTTTTTCTACTTTCACATTGTTTGGTTTTTGTTATCACATATTTGATTCTACATGAGCACTAGAGTGAGGCAGGGACAACAAACATATAAGGAATCAATTCATAAGGTATGTTATATATTCATCTTTTAGTAGAAAAGTCAATGACCAAAACTTAGGGAAAGCATATTGTTCCATCTCGTTTTGTTCTAGATTCAGGTGGATCTAGGGGGATTAGTTCATGTCTGCATCTACCGATTTACCCAATAAAAAAATTGGTGACCCCACTGGGGAAGAACAACTTGATTGTGGTTTTTTGTTGGCCATTTGCTTTTGAACTATTCTTTTTATTTGAAATTAGTCTCTGAGTCTGTGGGAGATCCATTTAGACTCTCTGGGTTTGAAAGTACACTTGGAGGCTTTACCCTTTTATCCAAATTAGTTTATTTTTCAAACACTTCTGCACTACACCTTATAGGCAGCTTACAGAAACCTTTGATTTTCGCACCCTAGTGGTTCACTTCAGTGTGGGATTTCTGCACCCTATCTGTTTCTTTCTTGCGAAAACTCTTCATTTTTGCACTGTGCTATACTGCCAGCCTACGACGGTGTTTGAGAAATTTTTTGGGTTAGGTTTTTTGCCTCTGTTGATGCCGAGTTTTTCTTAAGTCAGCTAGGAAAGGATTTTTAATGTCGACTATTGACTTTTTCTGACTATTTAAGCTTGCTCTTGATTGGTTTCGGAGATCGAACACCTCTCTTTTGATATTTTTCCAATTTTTGTTTTTGATTTTTATTGGCAAGGGTATAGTATCTAGACTTGTGTCTGAGTTCTTTCTCGATTAAAGATATTCGATTGGATTTGAAGTTGTAAGTTGGTTACACATTTGGATTGTTTTATGATCTAAAAACCATTTTTTATTCACATTTGAAATAAATGTTTTCTTGTCATTTTTTATTTTTGTCTCCATTGAAAGATTGATTTGGGAGTTTGTTGAGTGTTTTATTTTCATTGATTTAAAGTCTTTCAGTATTTTAGGTAATCATTTATATAGAAAATATTGGCATTCAAAAAATTGAAAAAGAACGAATAGTGAAATTATATTGTTGATGATTGTTTGGTATTACATTCAAAGAAAAGGAATTGTACATCATAGTTCATATTGTTCCAGAAAAATACTTTCTCCCTACTATAGATAGAATTCATCGAACGAAAATTTTCATCTTTCATTTCTATTTGCACATTATTGGGTCAAAGTTGTACACAAAATTGGTTTCATTCCCATCTACCTCTTGAGTAACAACAACCTCTTAAAAACAATGCGAAATTTAAAACTCAAGTAGAAACTTTTATTTTCTAGGGCTCTTTTACACCAACATTATCTAGGCTAGAGATTTGGAATATGCAGTGAGACACACTCTCCAAATAACAAAACACACAATAGTATCTTGTGATAGGGAGTTTCCAAATCCATTTGCAACATTTTTTCCTAGGAAGCACTTCTCACACAAGGGTCAAACTTGAGGTCGCATTGAGATTGACAAAGTTACTCACCCTACTTTGTTGGTCTTAGTGTAGAGATTGCACGTATTATGGGGGTCGCTTGAAGGTATACCCACAATGATGAGTGGAAGCCTCTCGAGTTGATTTTAGGCTAGATACCCTGCCCTTGTGTGTGGATCAGACTTTTGACTATTTCCCCAGGCATCATTGTTGTTTGTGGTAACTTTAGTAGCCTATCTTCTTAGGGTCTTACACAAGATGACTGTGGAGGGGAAAGTCTTCACGGTACTTGGGATTGACGTTGGCCAGAATCACTCAAACTCCTTGGAGTGTATACCGATGATTATGTGTGGGAGCTTGCACTAGGGTGTAAGTCCGTTAAGCATGTCGTCAACGTAATGTTTCCACCCTAGCCCAACCCCTTTTTATCTCGGTCTCAGAACATTGGATTTCATCACCATCTAGTGACTATGAAATGAGAAGGTTTGTTTTCCTAGTTTGAACTCTAGATTTTATTAGCGAGTGTTTTCTATTTTCGTAGTTGGCCATAGATTTTTTCTACTGAATTTTTGGTTCCACCAACATAAACCATCCCTGTCATTCGCACAGAGTATAGAGACCTCCACTAGAAAACATGGAAGATTCTACCCCTATACCCCCTCACTTATCAGAGGGCTCTCCTCAACAGAGTGAAGTCCAGGATACCAACATAATACAAGAGGAAGGTTCAGCCTCTTTGGAAAGTTTTTGCATTATTTTTTATTCTATGGAAGCTTTATGCATCCCTCCTAGATACGAAAGACATTTTCTCTAGATGAATTCAGCCAGGTAACTTGTTGTTGTTTCTTTTGGAACTCTAACTGGACCTTTTGGGGCTGACGATCCCTTCTGGACTACTGAAATAGTTAGAATCCCACCTCGTGCGGTGAGAGAAATTTACGGATCAGGGACAGGAGTGGATATACCCGCCACCCCTGAGCTACCTGAGATATCTGTCATCCTCATAGTATCCCTAGGTCATTTTTCCAATACAACTTCCTATCTCATCGCTGGTTCAGATGCATAGTCAACTAGTCCTAGTTCAACCATCCCTTTTCAAATGGCCCACTCTATGATGTTCCCTCATGCTACGACTATTCCCACTAGGAATACAATGGTTAACCATGCTCCCATTGGTACACCACGTTCCTCTAGAGCTACCCCTTCCCTCCCCCTTGGGTATCACACTTTGAACCTTCTACTACCATCCATACCCAAATTCCATCCGGAGTACCACTTGGGAATAATACCTCTACTAGTTATGTTCCCACACCTTCACAGGTCCTCTATGGAGGGTCTTATCCACCTCTTCATGGCAGATATGGCCCTAGTGGCTCCAATCCAATTGGAAGCACTCATCATCTACTCACTTCCTGTTACCAGATTCCTGCTGGAGGGAAATCTTATGCCAGGGGGAAACCTCAATCTGGGGGTCATACTCAAATTGGGGCACCTCCTCCATATGGAGGACATTCTCAGGTTGGAACTTATAATTCACAATCTAGACCCAACACGTCAAACTTGTTAGCTCACCTTTGGAACCTTCAAGGAAACCCATAACCCTCTGGGGTGAAACCTTCTCAAGCTAGTGTTTTGGTACCCCCTAACTATGGTCAACCACATCCAGGTTCTTTGAATCCCACTTGGGGCCTGAACGTTCAGTCTAGTACTCCTTTCCAAGGGAACATCCCTAACCAATCCAACCCCACGGGCTACATGCCTCCCTATCACCAATCGAATCTACTAGGATCTTCACATAATATGTAAACTGCTTATGGTCCTACTGACATACTGATGGGACTTCCTCCCAAAAGTCACCAGTATCCTCATGTTAATATATAATTACCCTTCTTAGCCACTTTGGATCTTCCTGATTTGTCTAGAATTTTGAATGACCCTATCCATCACTCTCCTCATTGGCCTATCATACCAATCAAATTACCATTTGACATTCCTAAGTTCGATGGTAAAATGGGAGAGGATCTGAACAATCACGTAATGACTTTCCAGCTTTGGTATTCATCCAACTCTTTGATGGATGACTCCATTCGGCTACATCTTTTTCAACGAACTCTCATGGGTTCAGCCACAAAGTGGTATATAGAATTACCACGAGGCTTCTTCTTAGACTTTAATACCCTAGTTATGGCTTTCCTCACTCACTACCAGTTGCCAATCCATTATGAAATGGGAACTGAGAATTTGAGTTCTTTCAAGAAAAATAATTCCACTCATATCTCTAAGCACATTCATGAGTGGAGAAGAAGATGACGTTTAATCAAACTCAAGCTTGCCGATCAGTTATTGGAAGAGTCGTTCATGAAATCCTTCATGAATGACATATCTAAGGACATTTCCATGGGTGGATTTGTCATAGAAGAACAGGCGATCAGTCGTGCCCAGTACCTTGATCTCATTTATTCACAAATGAGTACTCTTTATGATCTGCTCCTTGACGCACCTTGTCCTTCTACCATGACCACCTCAACAACCCCAACAACTTCTCATGTTGTTGATGGTGTGATAGGTACTTTCCATGCCCAAACTCAATCTACATAGGACTCTCACACCAATCCCAAATACCATGCTTCTAATGTTCAAATTGCTCCGACGCCCACTCCTCCCATCGGTAAAACTTCAGAAGTGAACGTTGTTCAATCCACTCATACAGGTAAGAATAAATCTAAAAAAGGGAAGGGTAGGAATAAGGAGGATAAAAATAACAACCCACAATCTGACAAGACCAAGCCACAACCTGTTGATGATAAGGACAGACGCAAACCTCACTATCCTTTCCTTATCTGTGGTGATTATCACTACACGAAGGACTGTCCAAGATGTGTCGAGGTCATGAAGTTCCTTCAAGGGACCCCAAAACCCCCTACATCTGTCATCTTGTCTCAGCCCTTCCCTTCTCAACAACAGGCTCAATTGGTCATCCATGATCAACCTTCTTCCTCCACTACCTCCTACGTACTTATGTGTAATGGTGATTACACTTACCACTCATGCCAAAGATTACTCTTCCTCCAAGGAGAAAGTTGACGATATACCACCTTCATTGGTTCAACAATATCCCTCGGTTCCACCTTCCAATGGTCCTCTTCATCTCAAACAACTGAACCCCGATACAGTCCTTGGCCCTCCTCCAAAGGGCGTGGTCCAAAAGTCTGCTTTCAATCCTCATGTGTGTGATATCCAGAAATATAGTACTGTAGAGGACCAGGCGCAAGCACCATCCGTTATGTCATCCCTCGAAGTCCTTCAGAGTTGTCCCACCCAATGGAAGGCACTTTTAAAATCTATCAGTGGAATCAACCCTACGTATATGAATTTAATAATATTTGACTTGGAAGATCACATTCCAAGGTTACCCCCTCAACTCGCATTTCAAATACAAGTTGTTGTCACCAACAAGAACATTTGTAGAACAATTATTGACGAGGATGCCTTGACGTGTGTCATGTCTATTGCATGCTGGAAAGCCATTGGCTCTCCTTCCTTAACTAAATCACACAACACATTCAAATCCTTTAATGTATCTGGCTTCAAACCTTATGGTGTACTCCCTTCGTTGCCTATTACTTTAGAAGGAAAAATGGTCAATGTTGAAGTTGAGGTATTTGATGCACCTCTCGATTACAACCTTTTACTTGGTCGTAGTTGGATCGATTCCATACGTGCAGTCATGTCTACTCTTTTTCGCATCATGCATTTTCCACATCAGGGAAAATTAATTACAGTAGACCAAATGGCGTTCTTTAAATTTCATACACGTACCAACAACATACCTTTCATTGCAAAGAAACCTCATGGGCACAAGAAAGTTGGTGTGGGTCTACTAAAATATTCAACTTTGATGGGTACCTTTCTGATCCCATCACCCGACGTTCCACCTACTTTGGTTTCCTCGATCAATATGATTTCCACCTCTGTCCATGAAACTCCTGCGTCTTTTGACCAGTGGATAGTACCTAAACCTGGTGATTATATTCACTACGATGACCAAATGCCTTTAAGTTCGGTTGAATCCACTTACCAAGCCATTCAATCGGCTCACCCTTCTACTCCCTCTCTCGGTGATTTGTCTCCTGATTCGTTCTGCACTATTTTTCCCATGGACGAGATGATTATGTCGGTTATGTCGATGGAAGATACCCCTTGGGATGATGGGCATCATCGTTCCATTCTCTTTCTTAAACAACACACCATAGAGAGCTACCAATGGATCTCGACTCCGTCAACCGTTGTCGATATTTCTTTGGTTCCTGAATCCACACACGATGTTTTGTATGAAGGGAACTTAAGTAACATTTCACCCACCATCTCCATCGAAATATCTATTAAACCTGGAGTTTTCGAAAATGTCCACATCGGAGCTTCATGTTCCATCGATGAGGTTGTCACATATAAGTCACTTTTTCAATAATTTTGTGACATCTTTGTGTGGATCTACGAAGAAATGGTAGGTATTGACCTTGATATTGTTGTACATGAAATTAAGACCTACCCAGGCCCTAAACCCATTTGGAAGAGACTTCGCCCGGTCCACCCCCGTAAATAAGTTGCTATCAATCTTGAAGTTGAAAAACTTCTTAAAGATGGCTTTATTTATCCTGTGGCTTTGACTGATTGGGTATTCAATCTAGTTTTGATTAACAAGAAACAAGGTATGATCCGTGTCTATGTTGATTATAGGGATATCAACAAATTTTTTCCTAAGGAAAACTTTCCTACCCCCTTCGTTGACCAAATTGTTGACGATTGCATCGGAAGTGAAATATTCTCTTTGATGGACAGTTTCTCCGTATATAATCAAATCAATATTTTACCCACATATCAACACAAAACTGGTTTCATTTGTCGTTGGGGCACCTTTGCCTACCGGAAAATACCCTTCGGTCTGAATAATGCCGGTGCGACGTTCCAACGTGGGATGTCTTACGCTTTCCATGATATTAATCATATTGTACAACCATATTTAGATGACCTACCATCTCACTCCATGCATTGTAGTGATCATCTGACCCACCTCCGATCCATTTTCCTTCATTGTCGGTTCTATCGTATACGCTTAAACCCACATAAATGTGTCTTTTGTGTGGAGTCTGGCCAACTTCTGGGCTTTATTGTGTCACGTCAAGGGATCAGGGTAGATCCTTTGAAGGTTGAGGCAATCCTCAATCTCCCTCCTCATTTCTCACTTCACCAACTACAAAGTTTGCAAGGGAAGGAAAACTTTCTACATCGTTTTATCCCAAACTATGTTGAGTTAACACTCGGATTTACTCGACTACTAAAGAAGGGTTCTGAGTTTGTATGGGACACCACTGCCAACAAATCCTTCGATGCTTTGAAACTGATTTTAACCCATACCCCACTCCTTTTCCCACCCGATTATAGTCAAGATTATTTCCTTTATCTCACTGCTACGGACTCTACCATTGCCATGGTGTTGGTCGAAGAAGACAATTTACATGACGAACATGTCATTTATTATTTGAGTCGGAGTCTCATGGCTACCGAAGCCAAGTACTTACATGTTGAAAAAATGGCCTTGGTAGTTGTTCAAGTTGTCCAAAGTTTCCATCACTATATTCTATTACGCAAGACCAATGTAATTTCCAATTGCAACCCTATGCATCACATTCCTACACATCAATTGCTAGGGGGAAAATACTCCAAATGGATAGTGATTCTCCAGAAGTTTGACTTAGAATTCGAATGTGATAAGTCCAAGAAATCCTTGGTTTTTGTCGAACTAATATGTGACCTTCTCTGCACTGATACAAAAAATGTAGCAGAGGATTCCCTACCGGACGAATCCATTTTTCTAGTCAATTTCAATGACCTTTGGTATGGAGATATCATTATTTATCTCCAGACCCATAATTTCTGGCCCGATTTGTCTAGCGCTAACCGTTGTCATATACTCTATCAAGAACGTCAGTACATTATCCTCAGTGACACTCTCTATCGTTGTGGGGTTGAATTTTGTTTTCGACATTGTCTCACCTATGATGAAGTCGAGAAAGATTTAAATGACTTCCATTCTGAATCATGTGGTGGTCACATGTTTGGGTATGATACTTCCCAGAAGATCTTATGAGCCAGATATTTTTGACCTTCTTTATTTAAAGACTGTATTATTGCCGTCCAAAAATGCAACGCTTTCCAAACATACAATCATAAGGTAATATTTCATCCTGCTCCCTTACACCCTGTAGTTTAAATTGGACCTTTCGCTAAATGGGGTATCGATTTCATGACCTGTAACCCTCACTCGGATGGAGGGAATGGATACATTATTGTAGTCATGGATTATTTCACGAAATGGGTCGAGGTGATGCCTACATTCAAAAATACGGTAAAAAATACAGCCCTATTCATATTCAATCACATCATCACACGATTTGGAATCCCACACTCTATTGTCACTTATCATGGTAGCCACTTTCAAAACTTCATGATGTCTAAGCTTACATAAAATTTGGGTGTTCGACATGAAAACTCAACCCCCTACTATATGCAGGCCAATGGCCAAGTTGAAGCAATCAACAAGGTTCTGATCACCATGCTTCGATGGATTATAGGAATTCACAAAACGAGTTGGCACACGATGTTTTTTTCAGCATTATGGGCCTATCGGACATCCATGAAGTCTACCATAGGGTTTACACCCTTCCAATTAGTGTATGGTGTAGAAGATGTCCTACCGATTGAATGTGAGATTCCATCATTAAAACTACCCGTTGAACTTCTCCCGAACACCTCTGCTGAAAAAGAACATATGTTGTATCTTATGAAATTGGACAAAGCCCGTCATGATGCCACCCTAGTTATTGAAACCCAGAAGAAACGCATCAAATTAGAATACAACAAGCATGTCAAGCCACACATTTTCTCTGAGGGTGATCTAATTCTCCTCTATGAACAAGATCGTGATTTGCTAGGAGCCAAAAAATTTGAGGCCATGTGGTGAGGCCCTTATATCGTCAAATGAGTGTTGGAAAAGGGAGCCTCTAATTTAGTATATTATGATAGAAATCCTTTGAGTGAACCCAAAAATGGGATTTACTTGAAGAAGTACTATTCTTAGACTATCTTTGCATGAGTGCTTGTATTTTACTGTATCATACTATTGTGTGCTACTTTTGTGTTCTTTTTTGTTATTTGGTTTCTACCCTAGACCACTTACCTTGCGTTGTGCTTGGTTTCCAAATGTTTGAGTCTTCGTTACCCCACTTTGGCTTTGCCTATGGATCTAGTCATAGCACTCAAAACCTAGCTTCTGCTGCATGGGCAATCTATACACCCACGAACGAACTTATCATTCTACACGGTGTTTTCCTTGGTCGTTCAACCAATAATATCGTAGAGTATAGCACAGTCATCGAATTGTTGACTGATGCTATCTCACTTGGGATTCGTCGCCTGGTTATATGACTTGATTAGAAGCTAGTAGTGCTACAGTTAAGTAATTTCTATGCAATCTAAAGTCCTACTTTGTTACGGGTATATTTATGAATTCTCCTCTTGGAACATTATTTTGATTATATCGAATATCAACACATTCCTAGATATTTAAATACATTAACTGATGCATTAGCTAATTATGTGTTAGATAGAAATCTAAGACATTTATAATCTAATCACACATCACATGTATCATACAAAGAAAAATAAGCCAGTAGAATCCTCATGTGTATATATATATATATATATATATATATAACGATAAATTTTTTTTACAAAAAGATTGTTTTTCATCCGAAGACCAAAATATCAAAATATGAAGCTCATAGCTTCTACAAAATGGCATCATGGATGTTTCTTAGGGTAACACACTACTTCGCATGCTACTCTATGGAGCAATCATCTCAGTGGACCAGCCACACCTACGGCATGGCATTGGAAACCCCTCGGGACCTCGTCGATCGACATATCTGGGATGCCTGCAGTCAAACCCTCCAGATTTCGCTCGATTGCTTCATAATCTTCCGCATCCCTTCCTACTACTACCATTGATTCCCCTCGCCTCTAGATAGGGGATGTACTCGGGGGTCAGAATGGCCATACATCTGCATGGTCAAAATATTTTGGTTAGTCATTGGATTAAAAACATTAAAAAGAAAAATGTGTTGAATATTTTGAAACTCTTTACAAAAACACCATAAAAGAAAAATGTTTTTTTTACCTAGGTCCCCCCACTGAGAACCCTCTGGTAGCACCAATTCAAGGTCATTGTGAAAATCCATCTTGACATATGCATAATCATCGATCATCAAGATCTGGGGCTCCATCCAATCAAAAAATGTATTGTTATACTTAATAATGGGACCCGCTACATGTCAGGACATGAGATCACACCACCATTTCATCTGTGGATCTCGTGGCACTGGTATATTCCACTCTTCCTACAGGCGTAAGTGAGGGAATCATTCTAGGAAGAAAGATACAAAAATGGATCCATACCCAGATTTCTTTAGTTCACCATTATTTCTTTTAGTCAACTATCCCTTCATGTTACTGAGAAGACCATCACACCAGTTGAACACACGAGGTTCAGTGCATTCAATGGCATACTCAAAGTAGATTTGCAGAGGCATGTGCAGGGAAGAACTCCCTACCATCTGTGCAATGGTGAAAAGTATGGTTCTGAGAGTTAGATCATGAACCCCTCTGATAGCTACTTTACCCTTGTGTTGCTCATCCCCAGGTTCACAATAGCAGCTGATGTATTCACTCATTGGAAAACCTTGACCTCCTGTTAAGGTCACTTGCACCCCACGTTGGGATATCCTGGTCAAGAAGTAAATATATTCGATGTCTAAGAAAAGCACATGGACACCCACATAAAATACTTGTTGGTCCACGTCCCACATATGGACCAAATATTCCAACAGTTTCAATTAGGCTCTCATGCCCTGGATCTTGAAGAACTTTAACAAACCACACTGTCATAGGGAATTTAAGGTTCCTAGATCATTCAAATCCATTGCGTCATCGTATTCATGCTCCCTTTCTCTCCACTCCAACATTTTTTCAATGCAAATACCTACATGGAGATGAAGGAAAAAAGTTAGCACCTTCAATCATCATTTTTGGAATTCATTTTGCTCCAACGCATCTTTTTCTCTTTGGGTTTTCAGCCGCCGCAACTGGGATTCACTTACATAGAGGGGTTTCTGCAAGTGGACCATTGGGCACCTACATAAATCCTTGATTTTTGTAGGCCCTGATATAGGGCACCCGCAGTGGCCCCAGTGCACGCCTTCGGCCCAACAATTCACCCAAAAAACCATTTTTTAACCGATAAAATGAATTTTAAACCATTGAAAGGAAGAATACGAGGAACTCACCATTTTCACGCAAACCATTCGCCGAATGATCGCCTGTGCTCCTTGCAATTGACCTCCAAATTATGAGGTGAAAAAGGGATCTTAGGCAATTTTTTGACCAAATACAAATGAAATACTAAAAATGTGTTCTTACCCCCATTTATCTCATTTTTTACTTTTTCTAAAAATATTTTATATCATTTAAATATATTTTCTCCAAAACTTTCCAGCCTAATGGTCTCGTGAGTATTTTTGTTTCTCGCAGATGAGAATATTAGGGTTCTGAACAATGAAGTATGGGCACTTTTTGATATTTTTTTTTCTTTTTCGTCGCATGTACGATTAATTTTTAGGGTTTTTAAGAAAAACCTCGAGCTTAGTATTTGTTCGTTCTCGTGCTTGAAAATTGATGAGAACATAACTGAGTATACTTTTGTCTTCTTTTCATACTTGTCATGGTAAAACGAAAATAACAAAACTTACAGAGTAACCTTTAAGCTCTTTTCACACTCCATAAAAATGAAAATATTGCCGAGCGACCTTGTTCTGTTCATGCTCGTCAAAGTATTTGAATAAAACGTTCGATGGGTGATAGTTTATCACTTCTTTGGTCCTGTTGAGCTATTTTATGAAAAAGGAATTGAGAGAGTTCTCTTTTAAGTGTTTTTCCAGACTCTATAAACATGAAAAACCTTTGATTTTCCTATCTTTGGACTCATTAAACAAACATCGAAAGACCCATATGGTACCGAACCATTCCTTCTTAGGGTTCGTTAAACATACTCCGAGGGACTCATCCGAAGGATGAGCTTACATCAACAAGAATATGTTATCCTCCTCAAGCTTGCGTAAAAATAAAGAGGTACTCTCCATAAATGGTGGGGGAAATTTTGGGAAAGAGATGTGTCTCTGTATTTGTGTTAGTGGCAGTAAGCGTCACTCTTGAACATGGAACCCCCTTCATCATTTGAATTCGGGTTGGGAAATCTATTTGTCTCTCGTCTCACTCTCTGCAAGTTCATATCTTGGGTTGTCTTTGAGTCAATGCTACCAAGACTAGTGTTGTTCCATCCATATGTTCAAGAGAAGTTCAACCAAGCCCTCTATTGAGTCGACCATATGCAATTGTCAATTCCTACCATGTCATCCTTCCTTGTGTCAGTTTCAAAACATGTTCGTACTTTTCTCTACCCTAAATTTGTTACTTATTTTGTGTCATTTGATGGGGGATACATCAAGGCCCTCCTGTGATGAGTCTTTTCCTGTCGAATTCAGCTCATTATCTAGGAACAAGACTTAGAAATAATTTAGTGCCTTAGAGCCTGAATGCCTTAATGGCAGGTTTCTTCGATTTTGACAATGGGTTTACATCATTGATCCCTGATCGAGAGATTCCATCGAGTGTTCGAATTCAACTCATCTATCCATACTCATTGGATTGTAATATTATACCTTGGGAGTCATTGACATCAATGGTGATTTCCCTCGCACTTGTTAATGGTTTTTATTAACGACCGATAATCGAGTGGTTTCTAACCATGTTCGACTCAGCGCCTGTAATCACATGGCTAGATTTGTATTAAAGGATGATGGGATTGAAGACCCTGGACCTCATAATTTTCAATCTAGGTTGCAATGGAGTATTTTTTATTTGAATTGACACATAGATCCACTTGGTATGTCTCGTGGCTATGTCTGCATCTGATTTTTCCAATACATAGATCCATACTGTATTCCTAGTGGCTATGTAGAATCTTGATGACATGGATCCACAATGTATAATTGGTGGCCGTGGCTTATACTTATGATTTCAATAATTTATAGTCTGAACATGGGAATACTACTTTAGACATGGTATAATATTGTGCAGATGCTTGATTGTTTGCATCTTCCCAATTGGTGCACTCCTTGTTCCTAACACACACACAAACATTTTTACAAAGTATTTCGGCTATCACTAGTTCCAACCTCATACTTTGGGGGGAATTCTGTTACACATTATTTTGGTCACACTAATGATGATTTCAAAAACATGTGTTCAGGTTCCCAACATGACATTTTTCCTGAGAAAAGAATCTTCTTTCGTCCCCTTAAAGACTGCTTTTTAGAAAGGGTCTACAGGCTGCATGTATTACACAGTGCGGAAATCTATGATTTCCATAGGCTGCTCTATAGCTGGCCCATGGGATTTCCGCAGGATTCTCTATAGGCAAAGTGTGGTGGCATTCCAAAGCTAAAAGAGAAATGAGGTTTCATGAAGTTTCAAGAAGGGGAATCTTCTAGAATGTGAGGTGGTGTCCGTATGGTTGTGATCCTATTGATTTCTCTGATCTGGTGGGATCATCCTCATCCCTTTAAACCACTCCACCTTATCCTATATAATCATGGGCTTCTCATGGAAAAGTTTAAGAAAGATTAATCAAAGAATTGATGAAAGAATAGGCTGAAGACTATGTGAAAGATCCTATTTCTAGTGATGCTTGAGGCCACCATTTGTCTATCAAGATTTTGTGGAGTATTTTCATGTGAATTTTGGAGCAAGTGTATGTGTGTGTTGGAATGAAGGACCACTAAAAGGGAACTTGCAACATCGAGGAAATTCTGTTGTATCTTCCACTTTTCATTAATATAATACGGTGGAACGTCTCTTTCCCATAAAATTATTAATATTTTATTACATGATTCCTTGATCACATGTTTAGGTTGTCATTGAATTCTACTTTTGCTGCTTTCACGTGTTGGAAATACTAAAACAACTAAGAAGGGGGGGGGGTGAATCAGTTGTATGTGAGCTTAAACAATTTTATACCTTTTAAAACATTATTAATCTTTCTTCATGTGTCATCAACAACATACAAGATATGGACAGTAAAAGTAAAGATCATCAGTCACACATAAAATACACACAGAGACAGATTTTCACGAGGAAACCCATAAAGGGAGAAAACCTCTTCTTCTTCGAAATGATAGGCAGTCTTTTTCTATTCTGTACATCATTTACAATTGAGCACCAACTCAATGTGAGGCTGCTACCTCTGTTTTACAAGCTACAACTTGTTTGAGAGCTCCAACTCTTTGGTTTCTCTAGCACCCACTAGAAGGAAGCACCAAATCCCTGAGTGTTTCCAGCACCAACTGGATGGAAGCACCAACTTCCAATCATACAGGCACCGACCTGTAAAACAGAGAACAAGAGTTCTCCCTTGCACCACCCTGCCACCCTAATTTCCCTGGATGCAACCAGATGGAAGCTACAACTCCCTGTGTTCAAGAACCCACTTGAACTTTTGAGGACAACAGTCCTCCCGAGCACCTCCCAACCTCCCTCGAATATCAAATAATGAACACACAGACAATTACACAGATAAATCAATTCTTACCAATCTTTCTTTGTATTTGATCTTCAACAAACTGTTCTGTAATTCTTTTATTCTTCTATTTTGTTTAGCAGGTCAGCTCTGCATCACCTTTTTTGTTATGTTCTACCTGTCCTTCTGTTCTGCTTCTGCTCTCCATTTCCTCTCGCTCTGTGCATTTGCTTCATATCCTGCTACACCTCTGCTCATTTTCCTTTTCTTACTATTTCATACTTTTTCCATACAAAACGACCAACGAAACTCAGTCTCGTTCATATTCTTTTATACAAGTTACCTTGACGATTCCACTTCCCCTTCCAATCGGTAATACAAGGACATCTGTCATGGAAACTGAAACGCTCACCAATTTGTCATTATCAGTCCGTTTCTCTTAACGGATTCATAACTGAAGCATTAATGTATCAGGAAGAACAACAACCCTTCGATCAACACTTGATCCACCGGTTCAGATCCCATCAGGATTTCACTCATCGTGATTTCGGCATTCACAGTGTCGAGATGCACATGTACTCGAAACCCCCGATTCTTCGATTCCCAATGTGCTCCTTTCCCGAGCTTTAGCCCCTTCTAGCTACACAATGGTCCATGTGACCAGCTATCACGTGACCACCACCATACCTCTCGAAAATGTGCGCTAGCCCTCATGGCTAGAACATGGTCCATATGACCTGTCTCCGTGTGACCTTGGTCTTATCACTCCATCGGAGTTTCAACACTTAAGATGACATAATGTTTATGTCCATGGGATTTGCGATTTCCCGATTAGTGATGCGCTTCAGCCCTCCTGGCTGAGCCCTGGTCCATGTGACTGTTACCCATGACCTTTCGTCGGGATTTCGGGGTTTATAATGATAATGTGCATACATCCTTTGGACCCACAATATGCCGATCCCTGACTTCCTCTGTACTCCTTACACCTGTCCTCCACTGACTCCTAGGGTGGCCCACACGTTATATGCTTTATCGGGAAATCGCGTATCGTGATTTCGCGATATCTGATGTTCTAAGTTCTTGTCAATACAAAAACCTGATCCCCGAAATTCTGTGTAGTAAAAATATCAACGATCCAGATTATATTTAGATCTGATGGTTGCTATTACGTCGGGAATTCACTCATCAAAAAATTGGAATTATTGATGCCCTCGATTCTTTGCATATTGAAATCCCGATTCCCGAAACTCCGATGAAGGATCAGATCAACGGTCCTGGTCATTTATGGATTCAACGGCTGCAATTAAATTGCAAAATCGCATTTCACGATTTCAGAGTTCTTGATGTCAAGAGATTTTGGCATTACAAAGTCCCGATCACCGATGCCTCTACTGACATCACACGTGGTTTGACACGTGTTAGATCCTGCCACGTGTCACTCTGATTCGTGACTTGCATGTGCCTGAAGTGTTAAATCTGCTTGACACCTGTCATTCCCTGGTTGTGCCCCATGTCCCTGGGTGACATCGTCTACCATCATGAGTTGGATTAATGGTCTAGATCTCATGTTGATCTGACGGTGCAGATTCAGTCGGGATTTCGCATATCGTGAAATCGAGATTTTCGTTGCATTGTTTTCTTTGCATATTGAAACCCCGATCCCTAAAACTCCGATGAAGCCTCCTGTCTACAAGTGGATGGTCCCAATCTCTGCTTGATTTAACGGCTGCGATCAAATCGGCAAATCGCATATCACGATTTCGGGGTTTTCGTTGTCGAGTGAACTGGACATTTCAAAGTCCCGATCCCCGAATCTCCGATGACTTATCTCCCTCGCAACTTCTGCAAATCTGACGGTTGTTGGCCTTTCGGGAAATTTGAATGGGATCCAACGGTCACTGGATCGTTGTCTTCCTTCTTCTCTGCAAACTCTTGTTTCGCGTGTTTTCTTCAATGTTGTTCCTCCTGAGCTTTTACATCCAAATCCCCAAGAGGTTTTATCCTTCATATCCTGCCATCTCCGCTGTTGCCATCAATGACAACAACCATCAACACGCATTCGTTGCTTGTTCAATATTTGCCAACATCACGTTGGTTGGTTTGTGTTATCACATATTTGATTCTACAAGAGCACTGGAGTGAGGTAGGGACAACAAATATATAAGGAAGCGATTCATAAGGTATGTTATATATTCCTCTTTTAGTAGCAAACTCAATGATCACATCTTAGAGAAAGTGTCTTGTTTCGTCTCATTTTGTTCTAGATTCAGGTGGATCTAGGGGGATTATTTCATGTCCTCATCTACCGATTTACCTAATAACAATAGTGCACTTAGGAATTAAGTGTGGATGGGGTTAAGGGTCAAGTATAGGTTATTCCTAGGCTTATATGGAACTAGGGGGTCTAGTTCATCGTCTAGGTCATGGTCATAGTATAGGTCTAGGTCATGGTCTAATTCTAGCTCTAGCTCTATGTCATGGTCTAGTTAATGTTATAGTTCTAGATATAAGTCTATGCCAGGGTCTACATAATGGTAATCGTATAGGTCTAGGTCATGCTCTAGGTCATGGTCATCATATAGGTCTATGTCATGGTCTAGGTCTTGCCATGTCTAGATATTACTATGTCTAGGTCAAGGTCTGGGTATTGACATGTCTAGTTCAAGGCCATTTCTTTCCTTGTGATGTAGAGAGGGGGTGTGGAGAGAGAGGAAGAAAGAGAGTGTGAGAGGAGGAGAGGGGAAGACGAAGAGAGTGTGTGAGAGTGAGGGAGAGGGATACAAAGAGGGGGGGTAGAGAGATATAGAGAGAGGAAGGGGGGAGAGAGGTAAGGGGGGTTAGATAGAAGAAAAGAGAGAAAGGTGGGGAGAGTGGGGGAGAGAGAGGGAGGGGGATACAGGGAGCTAGATAGTGAGGGTTAGATGCAAGAGGTAAAGAGAGAAGGGGATAGAGATGTGTTTTTTGAGAGTGTGAGAGGGTGAGAGAGGAATACCAAGAGGGGGTGTTGGCCCTTGACTAGGTTTTGTGGAAACGCTGGTCATGTTGGACCATTTTTGGGGACTTCGACATGAATTTCAAAGATGGAGCACTAGGTGAAGTGGCGATCATGGGATCTTTCCCCCTTTTGTGGGATTTTTGGGTTTAGGGTTTATGTAACGGGTATGGAATGTTGGCCCATGGGTTTACCCATGATTAGGCCCTTATTGTAATGTATAAATAAGTATCTAGGCGATGTAAGAAATAGTCGATGGCTAAGTGTTGTATTGTTCTAAGTGCAAGTGATGTAAGTGATTAGATCTATGTGATTGAGTTAGCTCTGTGCATATTATGTCTTGAGAACTTGTAGAGCTAAGTGCAAGTGATTATAAGAAAGGATCTGTGCTATACCAAGCTCGGGGAAGGAGGATCTGGAGAGGTGTGCACATATATCCTTTCCTATGTGGATTTGGTGTTGATGTTCTGTGCATGTAAGGAGATTAACAGAAGATAATAAAGAAGATGAAGAGTTGGTGGATGTAGCCCCATGCTGGGGGTGAACCATGTATATCTTGTGTTATGGTTACTTTGTGTGATTGATGTGATTTATTATTAGTGTTTTTATATTTATGTATGTTAGATGCATCTGATATAGTTGCTTAATTCTTAGTAATCTGAATGAATTCTAGATATGATCTATTTATATGTGCTAAGTGCTTGGATGTGTTAGATCTTGTTGAATACTGTGTTGTTCTATAATTAGGGTTTTACCTATGTTGTAAATGGAGGGTTAAATGATAATGAATGTTAACTGCTAAGTGCTCTGTTAAGTATTGTGATCACATATATGTGTCTCAGCTAGGTTGCACACACTTGAGTCCTTCAACCCCCCCTACCTCTACCTCGGGTGAGCCTTCATATGCTTCGCAGGTGTTTCCGAAAGGGTTGGTAGTTAGGGTTTTGTTGGTGCGCTACTGAAGCGTTGAACCCTGGGTCTACCCCTATGCCAACAAATAGTTCTGTTGCTGGGACCTGAAACTGTGTTTGTTGGGAACTGAAGAAAACAGAAAGCTTTGTGTGTAGATCTGTTGTTGTAGTGCACAATATTCTACTTGAATTGTAAATCTCTGTGCTAAGAAGAGAATTTTGATCTGAAGAAAAGAGGTAAGATATTAAAGATTTGTGCTCTGATAGAGGTAAGATAAGTGGAAATGTTTTCTTCGAAAGAATGGATATAGGTATATTGGTCTTAGTCTAAAAACTAGGGCACAACTAGAAGAAAGACAATTTGATGTGAATAGATCTGATAAAAATAGTGAAAGATATGGTATTCCTATGCATAGAAAGATTTGTTGAACTAACAAATAGATGCAAGATCCTAGAAAGAAATGTTTGCAGGTTACTCATGGTGATCCTAATGCGTAGTACATGAAGGGTTAGGGATCGTTTAAGAGAAAGAGAGGATTAACCCTTTGTTATAGTTGTAGAAGACCGAGACATATTGCTAAGGAATGCCCTGGTCAAGGTCCTATTTGCCTTTGTTGTAAGGCTACTCGACATGAAGTTTTGGATTTCCCTAGAATGATTTCTAAAGTTGAAAAGATAAACATGAGACAAGAAAACCATGAGAAAGGTCAAGTGACTAAGGATATGATAGAACCCCATAAAGCATCAGAGACTATATTACTGAAGATGAAAGAAACATTGAATGATCACAAAGACATCAATTTGTCAGAGATTTTAAAAGAGAAAGAGTGCATAGAAACAAGAATAGGAGACTTCGACATAGACTGTGTATTGGATGCAGAAACACATGTGAACATTATGACAGGAATTACTTGGAAAATTTTGGGAAAGCATGCTATGGTTCCTTCATTGGGAGGAATAGGATTGTTTAAAGGAAAATTGATAACCTTATGTGGAAGACTTGCCCATTTACCTGTGATCTCTCATGGAGCATCAACAGAAGAAGACTTCTAGGTCATCAAGTTTGTTGAGAACAATGTTCCTTTTTCACTTTTGTTAGGAAATACTTGGATTGAGAGAGATTAGATCCGAAAAAAAGAAGAAGAGGAAGCAATAACACAAAAAAATAAAGAATTAGAGGATTTCATGGCTAGGAAATTAATGCACTTAATAGAAGAGCATGAAGACAAGTCGAAGCAACTAAGGGATAGAGACCTAGTTGTCGAAGTTGAAAGAATGTAGGAAGACTTTAAGAAATTATCCATGCAGGAGAGTAGAGAACCTACTCTAGAAACATTAAGAAGAGAAGTATTACCCTCAAAGATTGTGAAAGATCCTCAGCAGTGCGAAGTTACTAAACTAAGAGTAGGAAAGAATCAAAATGGAAAGAGGAACCCAGTGACTCAAATCACAGGGAAGAAAACAAAGAAGCTCAATAAGAAGAAAGCAAAGCTAGAAAAATTGTAGGAGGTTCCATAGAAGGCTTCATAGAAGGAAAGTTTGCAGAACTTGAACCTCATCGGAATAGAAAAACAACACCGACTGGCACTTTTCCATGACGAAGCGATATGACTGTTGGAGGTGTCCCGACCATTAGAACGATGCTCCAAAATGGATAGAAACACAGTTATTGCTAAATTCATTGACATTGGACTGTTGGGACCACGCCATAACAGATGGAACTGCATTGATTGAGGTGTTCCTACCCATTGGAGGATTTCGTTTCGACATTGTCTATTTATCCCATCAAGCATTGCACTGTGAACATTTTTTCCAATTGTGATTATTCGAGCCCACATAGAGCTAACTATTACCGTACTGTGATTATTGAGACCTCGCCATCCATTCTGTTACCTTGAGTGTTTGTTCACCAACCTGAGGTATTGGATCCCGAGCGTGTATGTCAAACGAATTAAGCACAGTAGAGAAATATGTCGAAGAGATTCTCATAGACTTCATGTCTGAGAAGGTGATGTATGTCGGCATACAAGCTTCATCAACATGAGGATTGGAAGAATCCCCATCAATTGTGCAATGTCGGTCTAGACGACCCGCTACTGAGAAACAAGGCAAGCATTGTGATGACTTGGATAATGCGAAGCTCATTCCGTCGGTCATGCCCGACTACATACTATCTCTGTCTAGCATGGTGAGTCATGAAAGCATACCAAGGGACATTGACTACACATTGATTACTGCGTACCTCCCGAAGGGGATACCCGCAGTCAAAACATAGTTGGAAAGGATCCTAACATTGAATATTAATGACTATAACTTGGGATACCGCAAGAACTATGGCATGCTTGCACCATACAAGTATTTGACCAAGAAAATGGGGAAGAAGTTGAAGATAATCCCCTAACCATGGACCATGGATATTGTGAGGTCCATGATCCTCAATGTGATGAAGTTATCACACTTTGAAAGACATCAGGAGGTTAACGCATGTGTTAATCTCATGTTGGTGTGCTTCCATGGTGGTTATCTATGGTTGGACATGCGCATCATAGTAGATCTGGCATTGATCCACCAGATCATCAGGTTAAGCATGCAAGGACCAGACCCACAATATTTTTACCCAAGGAAGGTTCTAGATCGCACCCTAGAACAGACAATAAAATACACCTATGGTGATTTTTGTGCTACTTATATGTTTAGTATAATGCACTCATTAATTATCAATATGGTATTCATAATCAACAGAGTTACAAGACACCAGTAAGAAAGGAAATTCCAATGTCATGATTATAGAACTATTCTAGACTATGTACGCTGGAAACAAAACAAACTACGAAACTGAAATGCACTTTGGTTTTCTTTCATAGAGAGGCTATCTACTCCATTATGGCAGATGCAAGTATGAGATGGAGTTGGTTTGAAAAATTAACTCTGTTATCTGAACTAGAAAACTAACTATGTAATCCACACTTCTGAAAGGGAAATCACACCTCAATCATCAAGACATAGCATGGGTAGTTCAGCAGTCAATATATTGAGTATGTTGTGGTTCATAATGTGTTGTTGTGAACTTCACTAGTTCTCCTTCAAATATGTTTGACTACTGCTGCCAACATTCATGTCTATGGAACAAAATCAAATTCATAAAAATAGAGCATATGCAAAAATAGGGCGAGTAAAGATCTCTAAGCAATCATATAATGGAAATCCTAGTCTAAGTTGTACTGCTATCATCTGACAGAGTTAAAGATTCAACTAATTTAACATTTATACTATTGAAAAACAAATTCTAATGTTAATATATGAATATGTTGACCTTTGTTGGGTGGTGGTCCCTTGCCGCTTCAACAGGTTAGCTACTGGAGTCTACCATAAGCTTGCTCTCAAACCACACATTACTCTCACTCAAATCTCAAAACATAAAATCAAACTTTAGTTAACAACTCAACTCATATTCAATCATAGACAATCAAGACATGAAGATAAATGACATCCTTCTATTAATATTCACTCATAATATGTTCTGTAATATCACACATTGCTTCACATGCTTGTAGTATGCTAACTCCCCTCACCATCCTTGCCACGACTATTTAAACAGTCTTAGTCGTGAAACACAAGGAGGTGAAGTGATTTGCAAATCAGTCAATTGTTAAATTTAATTATTCGGTTACATATTTTAGCTTCATCCTCATGACACGAAGTGCACGAGGATGAGGGAATCAACAAAATATTCTATCATAGCCTTGCTAAAGCAAATAGACATACACTAATTGTCTTGGACGAGATCTGGAGCTAAACTTGGTACATTCGGCTCTCTATATTGGTACTGGATCATGACAGGTAGATGGTACCGGATCACGATAGTGCGCAAATGGTGGTACCGGATAATGACAATCCACGACCGTTGGTATCGGATCGCAACAGATGAGATTTAGTATTGGATGCGCTTGGTACCAGATTCAGACAATGGTAGTCTTGGTGCACAAGTACCGGATAGATGAGCTGGTACAAGAAGGTTGGATTTATCTAGAGGTCAAAGATTATACATGGAAAATTGAAGAATTAGTACATGAAACATTTAATTTCCTATCTCAATAAACCACAAAAATGCATGAATTAATAACACTTTACCTTATGACCTTATCAATGGCTAATGGTAGCGTTCTTGTCATTTACCCAAGCTTAGGTAAGCCAAAAAGGTATAGATGAGAAGTATAATAGGGTAGTGGGGATGTAAATTTAGGGTCTCAACATTACCCCATGCCAAAGTCATTGCATGTCCTCATGCAACTGAAAACAAACCCAAACTGTTTCAAAACATGAGACTGCGTTCTTTACTTTGGTGGATCAATGATGTTGATGGACGAGGCCTCTTCTTCCAGCTCCCTTTTTATGACCCTAACGTATTGTAGGCATTGTAGTACCTTCCTGAGCTTGTTAGAAGTTGCTTCATGGTCATCTTGAAGTTGTTGGCTGGTTTCTTTCAATTGCTCATTTTTCTTTTTGATATACCTATCCAATAGTTGGTATTCCTTCACTTTTTGTTGGAGTTCCTGATTTTGTTTTTGCAGTTCCCCAATCTTTTTCTTCATTTGTGCTTTTTTTAAGGCCTTTGTTGATTCCATCATTGCTGGTTGGATGCATTCTCTTTCCTCAACTTCCTCCCTCATCCCACATAAAGTAATAGTGGCTTGTTCTTCAGTCAAACTAGGGATGTCATTTTGGACTGATAAGTCTTCAAAAGGGGAGGTAAGATCGATTGGATCTTTCTGTGTAAGAGGACTGACGATTGTTTTTCCCTTCTTTTCCATTCTCCTCGTGGTTGTTTTACAAGGAGGTACCGGATCAGGGGTGCTCACAGTCTTCCTTTTCATCTTTTCTAATTGTGAAATGGTGATAGGGGATTGTGACATAGACTGTTTACTTTTAGTTTTTGAGCTACGCTTCCCTTTCTTTATCATTTTTGTCTGATGGCCCTTTTCCTCAAATGCCACTGTTGAAGTCTCCTCTACTAATTTGGTTTTACCTTTTGATCCAGAACTTTTAAAAGTCTTAATGACTGTGGAAGAGGACCATGCTTGTGTACTTGATTTTTTGTGTTGGCTCACTGCCCTAGATGATGATGGAGTTGTCTTATCCTTCTTGCCCTTTTTCTTTTGAGGTTCCTTATTTTTCTTTTGAGAATGTTGGGCTTCCTCCATAGAGTTTTTTTCTGTGGGAAGGTGTTGAGTGATAAGGGTTTTCCAACTAATCCTTTGCTTCCTAAGTTCATGTAAAACTAACATTGTAATGAGACATTGATGGTAAATGCTAGTCTTCTCTGTTTTGGATAGAGATTTAACACCTCTTATCATTTTGTTCAAATTCATCCATAGAAAATATGGGAAATCAATTTTAGGGCCTCCTTCAAAGTGTAATAGAAGCCTAAGATGATATATGAAGGTCACAACATACCGGCCCTCACAAGTGACGAATCATTGAAGACTAGTAATCATTGGATGATACTCTTCCTTAATATAGTTCCTAGGGATCCCCTTTTTCCAGTCAAGGTGTTGATGGTCTTCTTTCAAAAAACATTGGCACATCTCCTTGTTGATTCCTATGCCTTTGAAGTATTTGGCTCCTCCATTAGGTAATCCTGTGACCTCCCTTAAGGTTGCTTGATTGATTTTCAGTTGTAGATTGCCTATATGCACAATGTCTCCATCGTAACCCTGAATAAATTCGTGAGATATCTTCTCGTGCCAGCTTGTGAATTTTTCTAGAAATGGCATCCATCCTAATCTAGCATATTTTTCTCGACATAATTGGAACTCCTCGGTTTCTCTATAAATTTGGAAGATCGGTTCCTGTCTACTAATGACCATCATTATAAGTTGTGAGGAAAGGATCGGGCTGTAGCAATAGGGTTTAGTCAATTAATGAGGGTAAGGGTTTGGTACCAAAGAGGAGTAGGCTCGGGATTGGAGAATGCTAATGACAAGGGGAATATGGTGATGGTGTTGATAATGAGAATGGTAAGTTTAAGTAATGATGTCGCAAGGAAAATTTAAGACCAGGTGAGGCTTATCTGGATGGCTTTGCCACCCAGATAAGCCACTTCATTTCTACCCATTACTGTAATGATGAGGACAAGACGATGGGTGTCAAAGCATCATTTTGGGATAGGTGAAAGGACTTATGAATGGTGAATTTGATGTTGGATCATGGTTCATGACACAAGATAAGTTCGTGAATTTCTTAAGGACGAAATACATTCATGGGCTACATTACTAGGCATGCTTCATACTTTGATGTGATTTTTCCCTTAACCATGTTCAAGTGCTATGGGAGGATTGATTAAGTTTAGGCATATGGGTATGAGGGATAGGTGCATGGTTTTAATACTATGGTCATAATATCTAGTATATATTTTCATACCTATTGTAGTTTTATGGGCATAGGAAAATAAATACCATGTTACCTTTGCTTTTACCTTTGTATGATCAATACCCATAGCATGTGCGACTGCTTGTAGATTGTCAAAATTCATCCTTTTAGACTGAAGTTTCTTGAAAGCTTGGTATAGGAATATCATGTACTTCTTTTATTCTTTGCTTATATTCTTTTGTATTTGGTTCTACAGGGTGATCATGTGAGTCTGAAAAAGAGTTCTGAAGCGGCTCTTTGACCTTCCCCCATGCCAAGGATGTTGTATATTTGTATGCAAGAAGATTCAAAATTTTATATCATAATGGAGAAAAGATGATAAGAGCAAAAGAAACCAATCAAATTTTTGAAGTACAGTTATCACCTATCATATGATCTCATGCCTAAAAAGTGAAATTGCCCTTCTTTTGATGGTTTATTGACAAAGGTAGCATTCAACAGTGAAACAAGGGAATATATATATGTTTTCCAGAAGAATAGATCCCACCTAAATTGCTTCAAAGATTTACTATCATTGGATGTTATAGATAAATTTCAAAGTATAAGTAGATTAGACTCCCTAGTTAGGGCTCCACTCTTAAGAAGTTTCCTTCTTAGGTAATGTAGGCTTTAGATGTCAGATCGGTAAGTTGACTTAGGGTGATTCTCAAATGGACATTTTATTGAAGTAGTTATGTTTCTTATTAATCTGGAGTTTGTATCTCATGAATGCCAATAGTGACCTTTGCTCTTTTTGTTTTAGATGACAAAAGTGAATTTTTCAATTAGACAAGTATATATGAGACATTTCTCAACCAAAACCCACTGCCAACAAGCATGTTCAGTACTTCGGTGGGGTAGTTGTGATAATTAGTGAGAGATGCCTTCCCTAGGCAGAATGCCCCATTGTCAACAGGCTTGTTCAGTACCCTGATGGGTTTGCCTAGTCATACCATAGACCGGTACCTGCTGCCAATAGAATTGTTCAGTATCCTGATGGGTTAGTCTCTTAAACCCTTTTTCCATCAGAGGCTTCTTGTCCATAGTCACCTATTTTGGTTTTTATTAAAGAGTGCTTTGCACGGTGACAAGGGAGGCTCATCTAAAAACCTTTTTACAGGCTGGGATGGTATTGGGTTGGAAGGCATGTACTCTTCTTTGAATGTATTTTAAGGATTTGTCTGAAGGAAAAATAAACTTTTTATGCATATTATTTCTTTAGAGTGATCCATATGTATAAGTTTGTCTGAACTTGTCCATAAGAGAATGACCTAAAGTTTCCTTAGGGTACCGGTAGATCCTCTTCCATAAAAGTTTTCCTAGTGTGCCCATGGTAGAGAGTGTTCATATACTCATATGTTACTCTTTAGTAATATAATCCAATGAATACTATTGAAGTCAAGTTAGGGTGAGATAGTTACTTGTAGGCTAATATATATATATATTAAATCACGCTGAAATACTGGATAAAGGAAACTTCTAGTTTTTGAAGCGAATTATGGTTCTTTTGAGCAGTCATAGGTACAGATTGTGTCCCCTTTTATTTTATCTTGTTTATAAGCAATACAAACAAAAGAAATTAAAATACTCCTTTTTAGCTAGCAACAGAACCAAAAGAAATAAAAATACTTCCCTTTAGTTGTCAACAGAGCCAAAGAAATTATTGCTTCACAAGGGATACCATTTGATGTTGCATTTGGCTTCTTGGTTCCAACTTAAGTAGTTGTACATAAGATTTTGAAATATGCGCAACATGCTTTGTCAATTAGGTAATATGTCCTGATAGTACTGTATAAGGACAAACTCTCGTACCGGACTGGTATCGGACTGCTAGTACCGGACCAGAACATGATTTTGGTTACCGAAGCAGAGCAGAATATTGTTGATGCCTACAAACTGATGTTTAGCAAGTTCGTGAAGGATCAAATAAATTATAAAAAATTAATTACAAAAGAAAAAGAAAATTTGCAAAAGTAAAACAAAAGGAGGTAAGAACCTCTTGTTACCTTCAACTTATTAACACAATTTGATCCAAAACTATGTACAAAAATTTCAAATAAACCAATAAATCAATGTGGATCAGTAGGAGGGTCTCCTTCCTTATTGATCATCTACATATATGAATTCTATAGTATACGAATCATGAATTCTTCTTTTGAGAAGGGTTTGTTGTAAACTTGCAACCGGTGACAATTCACAAGGAGTGGTGTCTGTTGTTCATCAATTGTCTTTATCCTGATTGAACCATTATCATAGATAGTGTCAATTTTGTAAGGTCCAATCCAACGAGTAGTTAACTTACCTTTGAATTTCTTGAATCTATTGTCATACAATAGGGCCCAATCTCCTTGTTGAAATTTTTTCTTTTTGAGATACTTGTCATGCCATTTTGTTCTCTGCTCTTGAATGAGGGTAGTTCTTTGAAGTGCTTCCTGCCTAATTTCATCCAACTCATTAAGATGTAAGAATATTTGTTGTTGGGCTTCATCAAAGTTCATGCCAACTTGTGCTGCAGTCCTGAAGGTTTTGATCTGGAATTCTATGGGAAGAAGCACCTACATCCCATACACCAACTCATAGGGTGTATGTCATGTTGTATTCCTCCAGGTGATTCTATAAGCCCATAAGGCTTATAATAATATGTCATCCCAATCCTTATGGTGTAGTTGTACTGTTTTGGTAAGAATGGACTCAATAACTTTGTTGGTAGATTCTACTTGTCCATTTTCCTGTGGATGGTAGGGTGTAGATTTCCTGTGTTTGATTTGGTACTGTTCTGTAATGGATTTGACTAGATGAGAGGTAAATTGAGTTCCCTGATTAGTCACAATTTATCAAGGTACACCAAATCTAGTAAAAATATCAATGAAAAGGAAGTCTACCACTCATTGTTCACTTGCAGTTAGTAAAGCTTTTTCTTCCACCCATTTAGTCACATAGTCAATGCATACAAGTATATACTTTTTCTTTTTAGATGTAGGGTTAATGCACCCTCCAAAATCTAATGCCCATTTCTTGAAAGGCTCAATAACTACTTGGGCTCCAAGTGGAATTTGGTCCCGTGTAGTAGGCTTACCCATTTGTTCACATTCATCACAATTGGATACATAGGTTTTAGCATCTCTGAAAATATGGGGCCAGTAGTAACCCAATTGAAGAACTTTGTAAGCAGTACTCTTGTCTGTGAAATTCCCTCCACAAGGACCATCATGGCAGGCTTGTAGAATATCATGAATTTTGTCTTCCCTTAAACATCTCTTGATCACCAAATCTGGTCCTGTTTTGTAGAGGCAATCATCATGCCACATGTAATTTTCACTTAATTGAATTACTTTTTGTTTTTCTCTAGGAGACAATTTTTGAGGCATCTTCCCTATCACAATATAGTTAGCTACATCTGCATACCAAGGAGTGAATGTAGAAATAGAAAACAAATTTTCATCAAGAAAGTTATCTTCTATTGGTGCATTATCTCCTAGATGAATCATTCTAGATAAGAAATCAGCCACAAGATTATCTTTACTAGGGCTATCAATAATGTTGATAATAAACTCTTGTAATAATAAGATCCATTGTGTAACTTTAGGATTTGTTACAGGTTTGTTCATTAAGAATTTGATGGATGAATGATCAATGTGTACAAAAGCTTGATATCCTGTGATATAGTGTCTGAATTGATTGATAGCATGGACTACATCTAGCAATTATTTTTCTGTGGTTGTATAATTAACTTCAGCTGGAGACAAATTTTTACTAATAAAGTAAATAACATAGGGAATTTGATTTTCTCTTTGTCGAAGAACTACCCCAAGGGTTGTGTCTGAGGCATCAATACATATATGAAAAGGAAGGGACCAATTTGGTCCTCTTAATACAGGGGTAGTTGACAATTTCTATTTTAAAATTTCGAAAGATAGTTGGCATTCATCATCCCACTTAAATTCGACTTCTTTAGATAATAATTTGAATAAAGGGGTAGCTAGGCTTGTAAAATTTGGAATGAATCTTTGATAGTAGCCAGCATGTCTTGAAAATATGCGGACTTCCTTTTGTGAGGAAGGTATTTTGATTTGAGTGATAATATAAATCTTTGACGGATCAACTCTCATTCCAGAACCAAACATGTGATGTCCCAAAACAATACCTTCAGTGAGCATCATTTTTTATTTTTCATTACTTAAGGAAGGATTAGTTTCCTTACACCTAATAAAGACTTTTTCTAGACTGGTCAATGCTTCCTGGAAGTCTTTTCCATGTATTGTAAAGTCATCCATGTAGACTTCCACACAATCATTGGTCAAGTCAGAGAAAATGGCTAGGATAGCCCTTTGAAAAGTGGCTAGGGAATTGCAAAGTCTGAAAGGGAGAACCCTATAAGCATAGGTACCCCAAGGGTAGGTGAAAGTGGTCTTCTCCTGGTCTTTAGGTTCTATTTGTATCTGGTTGTAACCACTAAACCCATCCAATAACGAAAAATACTTCTTTCCGGACAAGGTATCCAACACCTGATCAATAAATGGTAAGGGAAAATAATCCTTGTGGGTGGATTTGTTCAACTCCCAGAAGTCTACACAAATCCTCCACTTACCATTTTTCTTGGGAACTATGACAAGTAGAGATACCCATTGACTATCTGAAATGGGGTATATGAGATTGGCTTGAAGGAGTTTTTGCAATTCCTCTTTTACAATATATTTAAGGGATGGATTCATCCTTCGTTGAGGCTGTCTAACTGGTCTGATTTGGTCATTGGTGTAGATGTGATGTGTGCATGTGTCAGGGTGAATTCCTTTCATGTCTGCATAATCCCATGCAAATGCATCAAATTGTCTTTGGAGCATTTCATTACTCACATCTTTTGTTGTGGTTCCAAACTAGAGTTGATATACAAAGATTTTCCTGGGATAATATCAACAAGTCCAGTAGTTTCTTCCTTTTCTGAGGAGGCTGGTGATAAAGTATATAATTGAGTGATATCAAGGTGTCGAGTTTGTTGAAATTTGGAACTAAAAATACGTGACAATTCTACAAAAGACCTTGGGTATTCAATGCAATTTGTGTCAGCCAAAAATAAGCTTAAGACTTGTTCATCTGATTGTTCTTGTATTCCTCTTACTTGTTCAAGTGTTAATAGAGGTCTGATGCAATCTTCCTCTTCATAAGGGTTTTCTAACCAAATAGGTATTTCCTGTGCCGATTGGGCAAGAGGGAAGAGAACAAGCTTTTGGCTATGTGTGCCATTGGATATAGTCATCTCACCAGACCGACAGCTGATAAAAGCATCTGTTGTGGCCAACCAAGGGTGTCCAAGAACCATAGGGTGTCCTGGTTTGGAGGATGATTTAGAATAGATGACTAAAAAGTCTATTGGATATTCCCAAGAAGCTAGAGTGATAATGACATCATCTAGACTTCCTGTAGGGCTAATGACTGACTTATTTGCTAAATTGATCATGGTTTGGGTTGGTCTTAACTGGTTGATTTGGAGCTTTTTCATAGTGTCAAAATGCATTACATTAATTTCTGCACCCAAATCAATGAGTGTGTTTGGTAGAGAAATACCATTAATTTCAATAGTGACTACTGGGTTTCCAGGGTCATTATATTTGTATGGCATTTCAACAATAAATTCAGATAGTTGTCCCACCACCTGAACAAGGGGAGGTTCCTTATTATTCCTTCCTGGTTTCTTAATGCAAAGATCCCTTATGATTTTGGCATATATAAGGATATCCTTAATGGCTTGCAGCAGAGGTATTTTTATGCACACATTCTGTAATTCATCTTTTATATCTCTGTGCAAGGGTGGGTCGGGTTTCTTCACTAATAGTATTTCAAGGTAAGGTGGGAGATTAATTTGTTTGGGTACTCGTACAGACTGAGAAATGATTGGAATAGGAGGAGAGGCCTCTTCTTATGCAGGGGTGGTTTGAGTGTTTTCTTCCTCAGAATGATTATTATTTTCTTCTTGAATTATTACTGCAGGATCTGATTGGTTTACAACTTTCCCCGATCATAGTGTAATTTCATAAGTGGGAAAGGTTTGAACTTTTGTATTCTTCACAGGGTGGGTGGTTTGATTATTGGGGTTAGCGGCTGGCTAGGCAGGGATTGTTGTTGGTCTCGGAGGATTGTGGGCAGCTTGGTTTTGTGGTTGTTGATTGGCATTTATAGATACTTGTTGCTGCTAATTAGGGTTCAAGGGGGTTGTAAATTGTTGTTGTATAGGAGGTGGGAGTAAATCTTGCATCTGTGGTGGGTTGAATCCAGGTAGTAATTGGAAAATGTTTGTAGGGTACTGTGGATATGTAGGGTAAGTGGGATTTCCATACATAGGTCCCCTCCAACCTTGTTGCCAAGGTTGAGTTTGAGCTTGCTGAGGTGTTCATTGTGAATAGGTAATTGGGGAAGGACCCCATTGTTGTTGTTGATATTGTGAATTAGGATCATAAAATGTATTGGGATTTTTGTCTCTCCAAGGTCTTCTGGAAGGGTATGGTTGTTCTTGTGAGACTCCTCCTCCCCTATACATGGCTTGTAGCTCAAGCAAGGTTGGACACTTAGATGTGGGGTGTTCTAATGTACACAGACCACAGATTTCTATGACATTTAATGGCCATTCTTTCTCATTGTGCTTCTTTCGACATCTATGACAAAATATTGCTAAAGAAACCTCTTCTTCTTGTTTCTTTTTCATTTTTAGAGTATCTAACTGGTTACTTATTGTGCTCAAGATGTCTATTTTAAAGTTCTGCAATAAGTTTCCTAACTCAGTTCTGGTGATAGTCCCTGAGATTTGTTTTTTATTTCTGCTAAAAGGATCTCTTGGTCCTTTGCCTATTTTAGCTTGTCCTCTTGAGTATCTCCTACAGTAATCTGCAATTTATGAAAAAGGATTTTCGTGTACATCTCCTGAACTCAACAAGTTTAAAACTTCTATGAAATCATCTCTAAGACCTTTCAAGAATATAGTTTTTACTACAGCTAGATCTATGGTGAATATTTTTGACTTCTGATAGTTGTATAAGAATCTTTCTAAGTAGTCTTCAGGGATTTCATCTTTTGTTTGCTGCATTTTAAAAATGTCGTTTTTAGCATTATCCTTACAATAGTCTTGGTATTTCCGTAAAAATGTGTCTTTCATCTGATCCCAAGAGAGGATTGTATTTTCTCCTAAGCTCATGAACCATCTTAAGGCAGAATCTTTCATTGTAGCGGGAAAGAGCTTAAGTTTTTGGGCATTGTCTAAGTAGTTATAGATTCTACATAATATGTCAAACTCGAATAAAAATAAATATGGATCTTTAGTTGACATACCTCTGAAAGTGGGTAACGATGATAGTGGGATATTCTTCATGGTGATGTTTCTGGAAATATCCAAGATTGGAAACCCAAAAGTCTCAGTCTCTGTGGCTACATTTCCTTATTCTTTTTCCATTCTTCTTATGGATGGTTTAGAAACTAGATTTTCTGTGTCTCCTAAATGTTTAGCAGACTCATGTTCTGCCTTCCCAATACCGATTCTTCCGTTTTAGGTTCTCCTTCTGGAGCCTCGCTGTCTCCCCTTGAATTTTCTCTTGGTGTAATTTTTCCTGCACCAGTGTCAGTTGGATTAGTGGGGAGGGTTGTTTTTGAATCTTTATAGCTTACAAATCTACCCTTGTTATCTCTATATCTATGCATAAAATGAAAATTTGGTTCTTAACTGAATTGAAATCCTAATTCTAGAAGGTAAGAAGGAAACCTGGCTTTGGAGAAACCCAGTCTAGTAGCTGCATGGCTATTCACTCACGTCTTAAACGTTTTATCCTCCTCCCTCAAGAAGCCTTTAAAAACATCAAAATTTATGAAAACAATCTAAGATAAAAATCACTTCCTACCGTTTGCAACTCCCCAGCAACGACACCAAAATGTTGTGCTTCTTATATGTTTAGTATAATGCACTCATTAATTATCAATTCAGGATTCGTAATCAATAGAGTTACAAGACACCAATAAGAAAGGAAATTCTAATGTCATGAGTATAGAACTATTCTAGACTATGTATGCTGGAAACAAAACAAACTAGCAAACTAAAATGCACTTTGGTTGTCTTTCACAGAGAGGCTATCTAATCCATTATAGCACATGCAAGTATGATATGGAGTTGGTTTGACAGATCAACTCTTCTATCTGACCCAGAAAAATAACTATGCAATCCACACCTCTGAAAGGAAAATCACACCTCAATCATCAAGACATAGCATGGGTAGTTCAACAGTCAATATACTGAGTATGTTGTGGTTCACAATGTGTTGTTGTGAACTTCACTAGTTCTCCTTCAAATATGTTTGACTATTGCTGCCAACATTCATGTCTATGGAACAAAATCAAATTCATAAAAACAGAGCATATGCATAAACAGGGCGAGTAAATATCTCTAAGCAATCATATAATGGAAATCCTAGTCTAAGTTGTACTGCTATCATCTGACAGAGTTAAAGCTTCAGCTAATTTAACATTTACACTATTGAAAAACAAATGCTAATGCTAATCTATGAATATGATGACCTTTGTTGGGTAGTGGGCCCTTGTCGCTTCAACAGGTCAGCTACTGGAGTCTACAGTAAGCTTGCTTTCAACCCACACATTACTCTCACTCAAATCTCAAAACATAAAATCAAACTTTTGTTAACAACTCAACTCATATTCAATCATAGACAATCAAGACATGGAGATA
>ML784890.1:257858-268371 GCA_009831015.1 Picea engelmannii | reverse complement strand
TGAGGGGGAGAGAGGAGTACATGAAAAAGGGAGAGGGAGATAAGGGGAGGGAGTGAAAGAGATAAAAAGAGTAGAATATATATTGAGAGTGAAATGGAGATATAGAGGGCTAGGGTAGAGAGAGAAGGAGGAGGAAAAGAAGAGGAGAGAGAGAGAGCTAGGAAGTGAAGAAGAGAGGTTGAGAGTGAGATGGAGAGATATAGAGAGGGAGGTAGAATGATAAGGAGAGAGAGTGAGAGTGAGACTAGCAAGGATAGAGAGGGGTAGGACAGAGGTGGGACAGAGAGGGGGAATGGAGAGAGAAAGAGGGGAAACAAGAGAGTGAGACTCAAACTAACAACGAGGAGAGAGAGAAAGGGTGGGAGAGAGGTGTAAGAGAGAGTGGGGTGTAATAGGGGAGGGAGGGACAAAGGGTCAGAGAGAGAGAGAGAGAGAGAGAGAGAGAGAGAGGACACGCTGAGGCATGTCAAGGAAAGTTCTAGGTATAGGTCTTTCCATGCCTTGTGATGTCTAAGTCTTGCCATTTCTAGGTACTACCTTGTATATGAGTGTGAGAGGGAGAGAGAGAGACAAACAAGGTGGGTAGAGAGGGAGAGTGAGAGGGAGACAGAAAGGGGGGGTATATTTCGGAGAGAGAGAGAGATAGAGAGAGGGAGGGATGGGGTAATGTAAGAAAAAAATAGCTTATAAGAGCAGGTGCACACTCTTAGGAACACGTGCACGTTCCTATATTGCATGCACATTCCCAGAGTGTGTGCTTGCTCTTAAGAATTCATTTGCATTCTTTTGAATTCAATTTTTCTTGGGTGGGATTGACAATGTGTATGTTGACTTGGTTGCCTCATATTTAGGTTTGGGATGAAAAACCTAGTGGTTCAATCTAGAAATTGACAAAACCTCCATTTTTGTGAATACCTCTCTATATCTATGTCTTTGAAGTTATTTTTCTATTGGATAAGCAATTTATTTGTTGAGGAAACTACAGACATAGATAGAGTTGGCTATGCAGATTCCAAATATATAGTTTTTTTTTTTAAATTAATATTTTTTACTATTTTTAATCTATTTTTTTCTTTGCATATATGAAAATCCTAGAATACAAACCTCTTTTATTTCTGCTATAAATTTTTGTCATCTTAACCATTTCTCGAATGAGTTATATGATGCACTAGAGGAGACTGATTTCTACGATCTAAAAAAAAAAAAATGATCATGTTAATAACCTCTTAGCTTGCATGAACAAAAGACATTATAATTTCAGGGATATATTGACTTTGATAATTTTTAAAAAATATAAAATTAATATTATAAATTTTCAAAAAATACACCACTAGAAAATGTTTTCTCTACAAGAATACAAGTTTTTGGAATGAAAGTCCATCGTTAAGGTACTCAAAACCTACATGAACAAAAACATATACCTTTTATTTTGTTGGAAAAATAAGATACTATTGTTAGAAAAATTCAAATTTGACATATTTATTCACAATTTCTATGAATAAAATTTGTATATTCAGAAATATAATTCAATTTCCTATGTTTCATCTTCTTACACCATATTCAAATTCATGGTAAAGGTACCTTGAATAATCCATCCAAGTTAACATATTGCTATTTTTCCAGGCTTGCATTGCCACTAATGAGTCATGAGAGACCATCATTAACTTGCACTCACCCATTGACAGTCATACTTGTCTCTCCTCTATTAGTATTCAATATATTTATCATTGTCTACACTCTGAGACTGACATTGTTTTTTTTACAATATCAAAATTGGAATGAACTTACAAGCACGTTGGAGGAACCCTTGAATTCTTGGACCCCGTGATTCTACTATTTCAAGCCTCTTTCCTGCTTTCCCCATCACTATTTTAGAATGGGAAATAACAATGAAATTTTTCATGTGGAAAGCGGTTGTACGAGAAAATAAATTCCACGTGTTGGAATGGGAAAGGGTACACAAACTAAAATGGGTTAGAGGAACATGAATCTATAGATTGGAATAGGTAAATGAAGCAATGGGAGGGGGAAATTATTAGCACTTGATAAGAAATCTCAATAATAAGTGGATAAAATTCCAAAGAACAACATCCCAATAGAAAATATAGGATAAAAGAAAGACTTCCCAAAAGGATCAAACATTTGGAACAAAATTTTAAAGGGATAGCTCTTACAGATAACCACTACTTCTAAGACATACACAATGGGAGTACTTTCTATTATGGGGGATTTCAACCCTTGTTGGACCTTGAAGAATTGAGTAGGATTGACAAAATTATGATAACACAAAATTGAAAGAATGTCAAAGACTAATAGACACTTTTTGAAAGGGAAAGCTTAAAATTTCTAATTAAAAAGATAAAATGAAATTTCTCCATATTTTTGAAATCAAAAGAAGCCAAAATCATCTATATTGATCTTGGAAAGAGATGAATGATTTTATAAAAGAGGATAATACAAAATAATTTGGAAAGTTAAACAAAACAGACAATACCCAAAGCAAGGATACCTAGCAATCCTGTCAAGATTGGATCTTTCCAAATGACAAACTTGAGTAGGAATAACTCCCAAAAATCTGTATAGAAGTAGTATATTTTTGTTTGTTGGTAGCGAGTAATAAATTGTATCTCAGGCATCAATAAGGAAGGGATTCTTCCAAGGGAAAGATAGATGTATTAGATTTATAGAGGAAGAGGAAGAACCGATTATTCACTAATACAGTAAATAATTTTAGATAGGATCCTCCATGATAGCAGTCACAAAAAATCACTCAAATGGAGACAAAAATAGACAACATGCGAGTAGAGTTATATACACTGAAAACATAAGTTTAGGAGTTTTTGTAGATCATTGGAGAGAGTTGGGTGTGTCATAAAATTTACACATTATACCATTCATTGTACTTCACTTTAGGTTTCATTCTTGAATGATTATTAATTTTATCAAGTGGTTTTCATGACTCTCAAGTGATTTTAAGTGCCATGATTGATGGATCCTTCCTAGTTATTCAATTGATGGCAAGGTGGATTGATGGCTTGAATTTCCATTATTAAATCTTGGATTGTCCCACATTATCCTTTTCTATTCTCTAAGCATCATTCTAAATGTGTTTTTTTTTATTTCATCTTTCAATATCCTCAGGTGTGAGGATGCTCCAAATTTGAATATTTTGTTGCACCTGTCCTTCATGCTCCTTATGTGTTTGAGTTCCAAATTGGGGATGCAGGAAGATATGTTTTTCTTTTATAACAATGGAATCTAACCTCCAATGATTCATGGAAGATTCGTTAATCCTTAATTGATCCAGGCTAATTTTTGAGTCCCCTTCCAAGTTTATGCTTCTAGAATAAAATTTATGGCCAATTTAGTTCCTTCCTGGCTACCACGTCATCGACATAATTCTTGGAAGCTTAATATATATTTTCTATAGAAACATAGGATGGTTCTCCCTTGTGATTTCTAATTACAAAATCAAAACCTACAATGCTAGGGAAACCTCTTGAAGAACCATCAAAATCGATTCTAGAATGTAGACTTTTACAGTTGGAGATATTGTCATTGGAATTTTGGTTTTAACTACATGAAATATATATTTTTGAGACAACGTGATTCAATTGAGACACTTCAATTATCATCAAGGCTCACAGTAGAAGAGTAGAGAACAAATTTATGAATATTTGGCTCGAAAAACATTAGAAACCAATAACGCAGATAATTTTGTTAATTTGAAAGAATGGGAAAGACCAAAGATGCAACTTTTCATTCCTATTTTCCCATTGATTTTGGATGATTTTCAAACCATCGATTACAATTTATAGGGTTTGATTTTTTTTTTTGAATGATTCATGGTTAACTTATTGATTGAGTGGGAGGGGATATAGAGACTAATGTTGGAAAATTTGTTTGGTTCTTTCCAACCAAACATTCTAGCAAATGAAGCCAGGATCTAGCTCATATTTCTTGTGTAGGATATTGGGTTTGAATCATCCTTTATTTTAAACTCCTAAGTGGTGATGGGATGGTTTTATCCCCATACTTTGTTCAATCTCTTGTAATGTGGAATAATCTTCCTCCTATAAGGCATGTTACTTTCCAACAAATGACAATGATTCTTACAAGTTTTCAACTCTCATATTACCTTTTATAGCCATGGAAGATTCCAAAATAACATCCACAGATATGAAGATATCCACAATAATTTCTTCCATGTCTGAAACTCTCATTTTCTTTCACAACATTGCTTTATCATTAAAATAACATCATGGCTAATCATGACATCATGCTCAATGGTGATGTAGACACATTCCTCCATTCCATCAATCTACCCTCTATATCTAACAACCTTCCTCACTACAGAGTTTGGGGAATATAGGGGTGACATCAACTCCTTATTCATTTTTAGGAATCTTGGCTATTGGACCCCCCTCCATATGAATTCTCATGATACCCCCTTGACATGTTTTCTTCTATGCATTTAATTTTGGGGGTGTTGAGGTCAATGAGCTTGATATGACCCAAAAGGACACATATGTGGGGTTAAATGTATATGTAATGGAGTAAATGTACATTTAATAAGGTTCAACCTAATTGTCAAAAATGAGATACACTTCAAAACTAAACCTAGCATAAGATAAGAAGAATTTAATCAAGAACATAAATGAAAAATAAATCACACAATACACAAATATTTTACCTTGGAAACCCTAAACTAGGAAAACCAACATTCCTTGAGTGTTATGCTATCTTGTTTTCTTATTCAATCTAAATAAAATTTTACATGTTTAAACTTGGTTCACACATAAGACACAATTGGCATCATACCCTCTTTCCTGTGCAAGAACAATCCTATAACCAATATGGCTTACATCTACATGAACAACAACATATGATTTACTCATGAATTATCCTTTACGACCTTAAAACATGACTCTTTATAGGATTTACAATACGAAAAACCCTAAATATTGGCACCCAAAAATGGTTACAGATCCATGTAGATCATTGGCTACAAATCCTGCGAATCCATGCATTCTGTTACAGTTGACTCCAAGTCAGATTACTAGTCAACCTTCATTCGGTCTCTAGTGATTTGTCTCACACCCGCACTTCAACCAATTTTTGGTTGAATTTTAATCGATATCTTAGACTTCGACTTTACCAAGTCGACTACTGTGACCTTCGACTTTTTGTTGATCCACCTTGACCTTCGATCATGAGTCGGTCTAACTCGACTAGACTTTCATTGCGAATAATATAACAAACCAACAATCTCCCACTTGTTGTATTATTTTTTGAAACACGTGCTTCCTGAGCTTTCATTCATAGAACAACTGCAACAATTCCCATTGTCTCTCTGCACCAAGAGAAATTCACAACACTCACATACTTGGTCAATGAGTTTACTATGTTTTCCAACGTGTCTACTTTCTCCAGTAGCACCTTGTTACTTTCCACCATATCTCTTACAAAATGGTATTGTACATCAATGTGATTAGTCTTCAAATGATAAGCATGGTTCTTTGCCAAAAATATTGTGTTTTGAATGTCGCAACTTACCCTCATATCTCTCTCCTCAAACCCAATTCCTAAACACATCCTTTGTAGCCATACCAATTATTTTCTTCCGTGAGTGGTTTCCATGTATTCAACTTCTGTTGTTGAAAAGTCTACGACCTCCTGTAATTTACTCATATAGCTTATTTCTCCACCAAACATATTGAAGACATATCCACTGGTCGAACTCTGTTGATCCATATCTCCAACCTAGTTGGCGTCGACAAATCTATGTACATCTAAATTTCCACTATCACCTCTAGGTCTTCCTTGGTAGAATATATCCTAGTCCTTCGTGCCACACAAATACATGAATACTCTCTTGATAACTATACAATGATCCTTTCCAGGTGTTGACATGTACCTGATCAACACTCCCAGTGCATGGGAAATGTTTGGTTGAGTGCAGACCATCACATACATTATACTACCAAAAACACTTGCATAGGGAACATGTTCCATGTCCTCTATTTCTTCCTATGTCTTTGGAAATTGTCCAGTAGTTAGCCTTGCTTCCACAAGAATTGGCACCTTCTTTGGTTTTCAATCCTGCATGTTGAACCGTTTTAGAACATTTTCAATATACTTCATCTGATTCAACTAGATCTTTCTAGAGGCTCAATATCTCTTAATCTCCATTCCCAAAATAAAGTTAGTTGAACCCAGATCCTTTATGTTGAAGTTGGAGGATAGATTCTTCTCCACCTCCTTTATTTCATCCATGTTGTTTCGAATCAACAAAATTTCATCGACATACAAAGATACATATGTAACATCCCGCTCTAGCGCACTTACCAAACTTATTCTTTGAGGACACTTGCTCACAAGTGATCTGGATTTTTATGATGATAAAACTTTTTCTTTCAATATGATGCGTTAACTTATATGACAGGATGTTTTTACTACCTTGATGTAGACATGTGCTGCTAACTCAGTTTCTTTGAGTGTGGAGGGTTTCAGACCATGAGGATGCAGAGGCCTCGGTGGAACTTCCTTGGACTCCGAATTGAGTCAGGGAGTGGGCTATTTGAGTTGTTTCATTTACGATGATATTGTTTCATTCGATGATATGCTATTGATTTTATGATATGTTGTTGACATGATCTGACATGATGGTTGATGATGCAGGCTGACGATAGCTTGCCGACCAGACTCACATATGGAGTAAAGGGGCCACACATGAGTTCCAGAGAGATTGAGGGAGAGGTGTGGACAGCAGCCCTGCCACAACCTACTAGCACTCCCGCCGTGGCTCGAACTGTAGGTTAACGATTACCTAGTTCGAGAGGATCCACGATGCCGTGAGGGAAGACTGCGACAGTCACTCATGATGATTCTAAGGGGTGCGCAATAAGGCGGGGGACTTATTCCTTAGAGCCCTTAGTCTCCCACAAGATTCACCTGGCGGAGTGTTGACTCCAGGGGTTATAGAGTCTACCAATCCGTCAAGCCAGCGAGTGGCACCCTTGGAGCACATGGTGCATCCTGAAGGGCACGTCACGCAAAGATTTACACGACAGCGGGTGGCACCCTTGGAGCACGTGGTGCGTCCTGAAGGGCACGTCGCATGACAGAAGAAATAAAAGCGAGTGGCACCCTTTGAGCACGTAGTGTGTCCTGAAGGGCACGTCGCTTTGAGGATGACGATGAGACAGCCTAGATGACCCTGAGACTTTAGCACCTGATAAATTCTTACAACGCCTCCCCTAATTAAATTGTCTCCTGTTCAAATCAAACCTATATTAAAACACCTCTAAGACAGAATTTTGACAAGCCCTAAGAAAAGATCCTCCTAGGGCGTAAACTAAAACCCTCCTAGGTGTCAATTAAAGTTCTTAAAAATAAAATGGGGTAAAGTAATGAGGGGGTTAATTTAAGTGAAACCCATGGCATTTAAAATATTAAAAGGGGAATAAAAAATATATATATTAAAGAAGGGAGTATAAAATTTAGGATTTCAAAAAATATAATAATGATAAAAATATTTGATTATATTTTGAAAAGAATATTAAGAGAATTTATCATTTGGGGGTTTTAACAAAAAAAATAATAAATAATGGAAAGAGAGAAAGAAAAAGAAAATAAACGAATAAAATAAAAATAAAAATAAGGAAACTTGGATTTAGGAAACTTAAGAAATTGGAAAGTAGGAGACATAGGGTAAAAAGAAAAAAGGGAATCAACATTTAAGGAATTACTAAATTTCAAAAACATCATTTTAGGAAAGAGAATAAAAGCATGAGAGGGGATCTAGGAACCCTAGGAGAAATTTAAGGAGCGATTTTGGGGGTGTGAGGGAACTTAGACTTTTAATTATTAAACAGAAATTAATTATTGGAGAACCCTAGGGATGAGTGACAGTTGGACGGCGGAGATTGTTTAGAGGATTTGTCATTAAAAATTAAGTAATTAATAATCAGGAAAGTAGGTGGGTCTCATTTTCCTATAAAAGAAAGGGAGAGGAAGGAAAAAAAGGATGAACGGTTAGCATAATGTTATGCTGCCGAATTGTGGTTTGACGGATTTTCTTGTGAGGAGTTGGGTCTATCTCAGCTTGTTGGAGTGGTAGCTCAGCCGTGGAGGCAAGCTGAGAACCTAGTTCTCTCTGGTTCTTGTGTGGCCCCTTTGCGGCTCGGGGGGCGAAGGAGGAAGCAGAGTACCCCTCGCGTTTGGCTGGGAGGTACCAGTGAGCCTTTTGCGGTTGGCAAGCGGGAGCGGCAAGGAGCGTGGGACGCAGCACGGAGCTCTGGACATCTTCTGAAGCGGGCGAGTGGCTAAGGTATGATTTTAATTCTGGAAAAATTGTTTAAAAAGGGTTAGTGAAATTGTTCCTGATGTCTTGCTGAAAGGAACTTGTTCTTGGCAATTTGTTTATAAATGGTTAGCGTCAAATTGGTTCTGGCGCTTCGTCTTATTAAATGGTTACTGAACAAAATGTTTATGAGAACATCTCACTCGATCTGTTCGTTTATTTTAAGTCTGTATAAAACATCTTTCTCGGCCTGTACACCTTCGTCTGAATCATTCGAAGCTTTCTAGCTTTGACCTGGGGAAAAGGCCAACAGCTTGGTTGAACTCTCTCTGTCCAACAGTTTAAAAGAGATAGTAAACCTCAAATCCATCCCTTTTTGCGTCAAGGTAGAAATAGTCCGAATGGATTCTAAATCTATGTCATTTAGAGAACTCCTGGCATTGTTATTTTCTAGTAATCATTGTATCCTAGCCTGCAAATCTTTCTTCTGTAATCGTCATCTGCTGGTAATGCTTTTGGGGGTTGTCTACGTTTTATGGGGTTAATGAGCTGTGCCTTCTTTTTGTATCCGGCGTTTCCTCTGTGTTTTGGGCGTTTCCGTTGGGGTTAATGGTCGATTTTATATTTATACAGTGAGTTTCTGCCTCTGTTATGTGGGTGTTCTCTTCCAGATTGAATCCCATAAATTCGTTGATTGTTATGGTCTGCGCGTTGTTACCTCATTTGAGGCTGCATTTTCCTGCCAATCATGCCGCGTTTCCTCCATCAGGGTGCGTTTTGATTCCACCTTCCGAATGGATATGGAACGGACTGAAGGAGGACGGTGTGTTCTGTCCGCATCCAGGGATTTCTTTTGTGTGACTGTATTTACCTTTCGATGGGGGCGTCTTTATTCTCTGTCCCCACTTTGATTGGAGTTAGGTATTTCCTTTATTACTTGGGCGTTGACTGTTGGGCTTTCGTTCCATTCCTAGGTGTTATTCCGCTTATGACTTGCTGCGTGTGTCATCCGTTTTTTTTTACTGAGTGCGTCCTCCCCCAATCTCTGGTCTGCATTTTGTCCTGGTGAACCTCCGGCACAGACATGGATATCTCCGCGTGTGGTTATTGCCTAGATGTGTGCGCCTTTAATTTATTCGGTGCGTGGATACCCTTACAGCGTATATTGTTTTTTTTGCCATACATAAATTATCGTTGACAATTGTGTTCCCTTGATAGCGATTAATATCACCATAAATAATGTTGTTCCAATAATCGGTCATTACCGTTCATTATGTCGTTTCCATATGACTGTTACAATAAATGGGTTAATGTCATTTCTATACTGGTTGTTCCCATAATGCTGATTCAATATTTGCTTCATACCGTTTCAATAATGTTGTTCCAATAATCGGTCAATACCGTTCATTATGTTGTTTCCATATGACTGTTACAATAAATGGGTTAATGTCGTTTCTATCCTGTTGTTCAATATTAGCGATCCATTTCTACATTGACGTTTCTCTACTGCTGTTTCCATATTAATGTCGTTGCCCTACTGCGGTTCTATACTGATTAATAGTAACGATACCCCTTTTTTTTAAGTTGTATATTTTAAAATTTTATCGTATATTATGATGAAATTTTTAAAAAGAAGAATATTTTATTTATATGGGGCATGCTCTTTATATAATATTGTTGATAAAATACTCATATCCTTACGGCTATATATAATTAATTAGCTACCGTAAAAGGATAACAACATTAATTAATTATTTGATATATATTAAAATCACTCATTAATTAAACAAATTTTATATATTAAGTCACTCCTTCTATAAAACAGTGTTTATATACTAATTCCATATTGTTGTTCAAATTTGATTAGTATTTGGAACATCCTCTATTGACTTTTTGCATCGTGGTTTTAATTATGGTCAATTTAGTATTGATAATTGCCCCTTCTAAATATTGCCTTGTTTAAATAATGTGATTAAAATGTTATTATCTAGAGATGGTCCCTTTTTTTTTCTTTATGAAGTCTGTCGTTAGTCCAATTGATGTCACCTATAGTTAGGGGGTGATTCCATACACGGACATCTTAAATTTAGGGTTATCTTAAATTATGGTCAATGAAATGTGAATAGTTGTAATTGTCATGTTAAAATCCATCATGTGATGAGAATGCCATTCCAATTGTAAATTAAGGTGTACATCATATTTTCACTT
>ML784890.1:217290-240188 GCA_009831015.1 Picea engelmannii | reverse complement strand
CATTCCATATATAGCCCTTAAGTATTGCCATGTTAAATTTTAGCATTTTAAGATTGACATTAAAGTTATGAATATGTTAAATTTTAGTATCTTAAGATTGCCATTAAAGTTATGAATATGTTAAATTTTAGTATTTTAAGATTTCCATTAAAGTTATGAATATGTCTATTTTAGTATTTTATGTATTGCCCTTTCTAATTAGGATGTCGTTTTCAAGCATGATGTATATTGCTAGTGTTGTGTAAATGAAATGTTAATGATGACGTTCAAAGAGCAAAGGTAATAATGTTAACGGCAATGATAATACCGGTTAGTTAATGATGTTAATTTCATTTGTCTTAATGTGACTTATGCTGTTGGATTTACTTGTGAATTATGTAAATCAATTTCTACACGTGATTCTCATATCACTAATAATTGTGGTAATATTGCATAGGCCTTTTATAATTACTTCATGGTACTAGTTGAAATGGCGAATATGGTTATGTTAAACTTGTATCCTTATTATGGTCACGCGCCATCCATAAGGGGCGCATTGTTCTTCTTATGTATGTTGTATTTGATCGTGGTCAGTTGGTCGCTTGGTCAGTTGTGTCGGGTGGGATGTAGATACCTCCATGTTCCTCAGAACAGTCGCCAGCCCTGAGACCTTAAATGGTTAAAGATGATGGGAAACCGGGCTTGAGCATTGATTATGTGTCTTGGAGGTCCTAACCTTGCAGGGTAGGACGGGCGGGAAGTCAGTCGTATTTAGCAGTCAGTTTTACTTTGCCGTTAAATGTTGTGTTGTGCACCTTATGCCTATGGTCGTACATTGGCTGCAGTTCTTTGACATGTGCCTTTAGCCTTCTTGTGTTGAACATCGTGGTTGCGTCTATCGTTTGTCCAGGGCGTTGCCCAGTTATTTGTGTTGTTACTTCTACACGCGCGCACCCACCTTAGACACACACACAAAAAAAAAAAAAAAAATTGCACCTGTTACTAGAATAGTTGTCGTGATGACTCGGTTCATAGAATTGGCACCTTCTTTGGTTTTCAATCCTGTATGTTGAACCGTTTTAGAACATTTTCAATATACTTCATCTGATTCAACTAGAGCTTTCTAGAGGCTCAATATCTCTTAATCTCCATTCCAAAAATAAAGTTAGTTGAACCAAGATCCTTTATGTTGAACTTGGAGGATAGATTCTTCTCCACCTCCTTTATTTCATCCATGTTGTTTCGAATCAACAAAATGTCATCGACATACAAAGATACATATATGAAACACCCACCTTCTTCCTTGGAATATATGTAGTGATCATATTTGATTCTCACAAATCCCAAACTAAGGATGTATCTGTCAAACTTATGGTACCACATCCTTAGAGATTTCTTTAGAACATAAAGGGATATTTTCATTTTGCACACCAACACTTGCTTTCCCTTTACTACAAATCCTTCAGGTTGTTTCATGTAGATTTATTCTTCCAAGTCCCCATGTAGGAATGTTGTCTTCACATCCATATTTTCTATTTCTAGATCGAATGCTACAACCAAAGATATTAGTACTCTAATGGAAGTTATTTTTGCAACAGGGGAAAAAATCTCACCGAAGTCGACTCCTTCAACTTGGGAATAACCTTTCACTACCAATCAAGTTTTGAACTTCTTGACTTGTCCTGAGACATTCATATGCTTCTTGAATACCCATTTGTTACCGACGATATTTATTCCACTAGGTAACTTTACTAAATCCCATGTCTCATTATTGTGCATGGATTCCATCTCTTCTACCATGGTGTCCTTCCATAGTTTACCCTCTGCCGAGTTGACTTCCTCACCGTCCAACTTGGGATCATCGTCAATGGAATTTATCATGAATGTGGAATGGAATTTGAGCAGACTATACCTTTCGACTTTTTTTATTATTCTTTCTGAACTCTTTACCACTAGAGTCTATTATTCCACCTCCTCCTTAGACTCATTCGACTCATCTAAATCATCTTATTCGTTCCTCAGTTCAAACCACATTGTCTTAGGATCATTCTCAATCTGAAAAAATTATTCAGGATCAAAATTACCTCTAACTTCTTTGGAGACCAAATCTTGACTGTACATTGTTCTCCTTGATGCAAGATCCCAGAGCTTATATCCTTTCATTCCCTATTTATGTCCAATGAAAATACATTTGAATTCCTTCTTGTCTAGCTTGTTCCTCTTTTCCTTGGTAACATGTACAAATGCATCATAGCCAAACACTTTGAGATGTGCCACCAAATTATTCTTACCTTAACATACCTCATGTGGAATCATGTCGACTAGAAACAACAAAGGAGACATATTCACCAAATATCTTGTAGTGTCAACTGCCTCCACCCAGAATTCTTGTGCGAGCCCAGCACCACTGAGCATTCTCCTTGCCTTATCCATCAACATTTTTTTCATTCTCTCTGCAACTCCATTTTTCTATGGGGTATATGGTGTAGTATTTTGGAATTCTATGCCACACTTCTTACATAACTGATCGAATTATTTTCCGTAGAATTCACCACCATTTTCAATTTTCAACACTTTAATCCTTTTCTCTATCTTGTTTTCCACAAGATATTTAAACTCCTTAAATATCTCATAAACCTATAATTTCTTCCTAAGGAAATATATCCATGTCTTCTGGGAAAATTATCTATGAAGGATACACAATACACGGATCCACTAAGTGAAGGCACTGTAAACGGGTTAAACACATCACTATGAACCAGTTCTAGAATCCCATTTTCCCTTGTTGCTCCATATGATAACCTCACTCGACTTTGTTTTCTATATATGAAATGTTTGCAAAAGTCAACTTCTAAACCACATTCAAGAAAACCTTCGACCATACCTTTGTTGTTCATAGATCGAAGTCCTTTTTCTTCAATGTGTCCCATCCTCTCATGCCATAGCTTGGTTAGGTCGATTTTTTCATGTATTTTTTATTTGTCTTGTACCGACTTAGCTCGAGTCAAGTCGAGTTTAGTTGACATCGAGTCGATTTGAGTCGCAGTTGAGTTGATTTCAAGAGAAATGATGTTGTTCCATCCATTCGAGATGAAATTCCCTAACAACTTGTATAGGGTACCAATCCAAAATCCTTTCATTAATACCGTCACACCTCTAACCATCTTGCACGAATCCTTATGAAAATGAATATGCACACTTGCATCACTCATATTGCTTACATTTATCAGGTTTCTTTCCAAACCCATAATGTGTAGCACACCTAGAAGGGTTCTTTTCCTCCCATCCTATAGTATCAGTCAAACTCTTCCTCATATGACAATTTTGGTTTTCGAGTTGTCCCCCAATAACACATCACCCCCATCATATAATTCATATTCAAAGAACCATTCTTTATGTGGTGTCATATGATAATATTCTCCCGATTCAATCAACCAAACATCTTGATCTGAATTTGTACTGGTTGACTCCAGGTACACATCACCTCCCTTATTCGGGGTTGTCTTTCTCTCATTCAATTGCTTCTCATTGGATCCAACACTGACTTTTTCTACCTTAGACTTACAGTCCTTTTTATAATTCCCATGTTAACCACATTTCCAACATCTTCGCGTCAACTGAACCAGGGATTTAGATATACCCTTCGACTTGAAATTTCTACCATAGAATCTTCCTTTATCTCTGTCTACCAGTCGACCTCTCACTACTAAAGAATTTTTGGTCAATACTTCCATGTTATTCCTTCTCATTTCTTTTGACAGTGGAGAAGAAACCACATTCTCTAGCGCTAGTGTGGTTGTATTACTCCCAATAGCCATGACTAAGCTATCCCAAGAGTCTAGAAAAGAACATAATAGGTTGATTCACTCTTCCTCCTCAATGATTTTAATATACACAAATGATAAATATCTTAACATGGTGTTAAACAAATTTAAATGCTCAATCACCGAAATACCATCATTCATTCTCAGAAGAAAACATTTCTTTATGAGAAATAACTTATTTACCAGATATTTCGACTAGTATAAGATTCCCATCTTGTCTCGGAGTTTATTGTCCGAATCTTCACCCAAGACATTCAACTGTACCGAATATGAAAAACAAATATGAATCATACTACTTTCTCTTATTTCAAGTTTCTCCCATTCTTTTGTTGACATGATTGTCGTCTTGGTACCTGGACAGATTGATGCCCATTGTTCTCGATCTCAAGAAGATGTTCCATTTTAAGCTTCCAAAGATCAATTTTTTTTCCATTGAATTTTTCTATCTCTATTCTGGAACTGCTCACCATTCTTTACCATGATATTTAACACAATTTATGACTTACAACTCTTATTGTACCTAGGATTTAGTTCTCATATTCAAGATTGGTAAATCAAGATCTAATAAACTCACCAAATCATAACACAACTCTGATATCACTTGTCAGAGGTAAACTTCACTTGGATACCACTTGTCAAATATTTGATACCAATTTTAAAGAAGTGAGAGACACTTCCACACTAAACCTAGTACAAGAGAAGAATAATTTAATGAAGAATATAAATGACAAAGCAATCACACATTACACAGAGATTTTACCTCAGAAACCCTAAACTGGGAAAACCAACATTCCTTGAGTGTTCTTCTCTCTTGTTGTTTTATTCAATATGAATAAAAGGTTACATGTCGAACCTTGGTCCACTCCTAAGATGCAACCGACATTGCACCCTCTTTCTTGTGCAAGAACAATCCTATAGACAATATGGCTTATATCTACATGACCAAAAACCTACAATTTACTCATGCATTAGCATATTTTTCATTATCCTTTACAACCTTAAAACATGCCTCTTTATAGACTTTACAACAGGAAAACACCTAAATATTGGCACCCAAAAATAGTTACAAATCCATGTAGATCATTGGCTACAAATCCCACAAATTCTGGGATTCTATTACAGTCGACTCCAAGTCGGATTACCAGTCGACTACTAGTCAGACTTCATTCGGTCTCTAGTCAATCATCTCACACCTACACTTTGACCTCTTGTTGGTTGACTTGTCATCGATATATTCGACATCGACTTTACCCAGTCGACTACCTTGAACTTCTATTTACTATCGATCCACCTCAACCTTCGATCGTCAGTTGATCTACCTCGACTAGAATTTCACTGCAAATAATATAACAACTCAAGACTAATAAAAGGCCCACATGTTCCCTCCTTGAGGTCAAATAAAATCCATGCAACTCTTGTCGGTAATTGAATAAGTTCATTGGAATATTAATGGGTGCACCATTGAACTTAACGAGGTTGGAAATAAGTTTTGTGGGAAGAAGAGATGGTGACTAGAAGAAGAGACACAGGAAAATATAAAAGGAGAATAAGGAGAAAGGAAGGGAAGAGAAAATAGGGAGAGGAGACTCTCATTGAAGAGTGTTTCGTGCAAAGAAAGTAGGAGAGTGGAGAGGAAGAAGAAAAAGACAATTCCAACATTTTTTAGGTAGCATTGTCATAGAGGTGAATTGTTGGGTAGAATAATGTAAGGTTTTTCCAATAGAGAAGAATTGAAGGAGAAGGAACGTAGAAGAGAATGAAGAGAGGAAGAACACAATTCTAGTTTGAGTTATTGGGTTGATCCAAAATGGATCCTGAAATGCTAAAAATTTAAATTTCTCGGAATATGATGAAACTAGCGCCATTGCATAGGGATTGGCATGATAATTCCAACAATATATTGTTTTCCAAAAATGGACACCGTATGCAAAAGTTATCACGTTTTGAACTTTTCCCCAAACATGTAAAGAGTCAAAGGTTAAAGTCAACTGGTCAAATGATGTACAATTGACATGGCAGATGACATCAGCAGTATATCATGCTGACATTAGCATGACACATGGAAGCACTAGGACGTGCCATGTGTTAGCCATTTTTGGCATTTTTGGGGTGATTTGGACCAGTAAAAAGTGAAACGTGGCACTGTACAAAAGTGACACGTGGAACTGTATGGAAGTGACATGTGGCATTGTATGGAGGTGACATGTGGTGGTACATATGTGACATGGGCCAGTGAAAGTAAGAAACATGGCAGTATGGTAGGCTAATGTGGCAGTATGGAAGGATGATGTGGTAGTACAGATGATGACATGGCAGTTGACTGGGTAGGCTAACATGGCAATATAGAAGGTTGACGTGGAAATATACAAACGATGATGTGGCAATGTACAGATGATCACGTGGCATCTGACTGGGAAGGATGATGTGGCATGATGATGTGGCTTAGGCCAATGATGATGTGACACATGGCCCAATGAGAAGGTGCCACATGGAACCTTCTGGAAGGTCAAAGTGGCTTGGCGGTTTTAGCCAAATTTGGCGGTTACTACCAAATCTGGTGAAATCTCGCTAAGTTTGGCTAACTGTCGCTAAATTTGGAGAAGTATGGATTATTTAGCCGAGCACATAAATTGAGATACGAGAGTTTTTTGGCATGCTATTCAAGATTGTATGGACTATATGGGTCTGACAGGGCACATCATTGGTATTTTTGGCAAGGGAAGGTCACGACGGCCTGTTCAGAAGTAAGTCAAATTTATACTCAAAAGTTGTATAATTTTGAGGGGAGTCTGAATCTAGCTTCTTTTTTTGCATCAGAGTAGCCGAAAAGAAACGTTCCTGCAGAGCCCAAGATGTCGAGCCAAGCATAGCCGAGTTCATACTCAAAAGTCTCAGAAATACCTGTTGCAGCCATTGGTGATGTCTGTTTCTATCCAGAAGTTGCAGATATGAAAGGTTGTTTCAAGAGCTATTATGTAATCCTTTCTTGGTATTGTTTTAATCATTATAGATTAATAAGAAGCCTCCTACTGAAAACAAAGGCTCGGAGACATAATCAATTTTTTGCTGAACTCTGTTATCAATGTTTGGTGTTATGGTTTGTTGTTCTTAATGTTTACTTTATTTTCTTCATTCTTTATGATGGTTTCACCATTCATTCATTAAATCTTCTTCTCTTAATTCCTTAGTGGTAAATCAACTCATGCATAAACTTAACCATAGTATTTAAAAGATCAATTTATGGATCAAGTGTTATCAGAGAAGGTTGACAGTTGGTTGTTTGAGTTTTCATTATTACTAGGGAAAAGCTAAGTCATGGTGAAGGAGATCTTGTAGAAGGAGATATTGAGATTGGATCAAGAAAGAGGGCATCTCAAAGTGAGAAGATGGCATCGGAAGGACTTTCTCAAAATGAAAGAGAGTTTCAAAAAAGTTTAGTTTCCATGTAGGAGATGGTAAACGTGTTGTACGATGATTACTTGGAACGAAAGAGACATGTTCTAGGAGAATCTTCAAAGAAAGACAAAAGTGAAGAAGGAGAGGACCCTCCTAAACCTCCTCCTTCAACTTGTTCATCTCCATCATATTCTTCTTATTCAATTCCAAGTTCAGATACTACTTCTTCAAGAAAAAATTCTCATAAATATAAGACTGATATGCCATTACTTAAACTTGATGTAAAATTTGTTTTTCCTATGTATGATGGCAAAGTTAATGTTGAGAAACTTGATAACTGGGTTAGACAGATGGAGGTATATTGCAATGTTCATCAAATCAAATATGAGGCAACCAAAATAAGATTGGCATCGCTTTGTTTTGAAGGCACAACTCTCATCTGGTGGCAAAGAAAGATGCAACATGGAAATCAACAAATTGGTAAGAGTTTTCCATCATGGCATGATTTTATTTCTGCACTTAGAAAAAAATTCTATCGTTTGGGGTATAAGGAAAAGGATTTAATTGAATGGCAAAGTGTTAAGTTAAGGAAAGGACAATCGATGCAGTAATATACAGACGAATTTTGTAAGATGGCTTTGATGTTATATATTCCATTACATACACAAGAAACTCTTATGAAATATATAGAAGTTTTTCCTGCTTATATTCGTAATACTATATTTATGTTTGGACTTAATAACTTGATGAGGTTTCTATTCAAGAAACATATATTGAAATAGGAAAAATGGGAGTTAGTGTATCAGGGGAATTATCTTCAAAGAAAGATGGAAAACACAAAGGGAATGGGAAGAAAGCAATTTCACCGACAGTAAAGGAAGAGAAGCTCCCTTGCAAGCATTGCAAGAAAGAAGGGAATCTTGATGAGGATTGTTGGCAATTACACCCAGAGAAGAGACCGAAGTGGTTCAACGAGAGGTAAGGGAGGCAAAAAGTTGCAACAACAACACAACCAACAGACTTGGAGTCAGATTCAGGTGATGAGTCTAAGATTACAAAAGCTGGTTTGGTAGGTAAAATTGGTGTTGGTTTTGATTCAAGAAGCAAATTGATTCATATAAGGGTCATAATGAAACATACTAATATCGATACATTTTATATATAGTGGATCTCAATCTAACTTAATTTTAGAAGAAGTGGTTAAGAAATTGGGATTAAAAACTAAGATGCATCACAAACACTATTCACTAAATTGGATAAGCAAAGATCACAAATTTCCCATAACAAAGCAATGTGTCATAAAATTTGCAATTACATCTAAGTGTGTGGATGAAGTAATATGTGATGTGGTGCCTCTAGAAACATGTGGAATGGTCTTAGGAAGCACTTATTTATATGATCACAAAGAATCTTCTACAGGGAACATAACCAATATCACTTGTTTAAGAATGGAAGTGAATATGTTGTACATGCTCATCATATTAAAGAACGTCAATTTCTTCTAACAATGGAACAATTAAAGAAGGAAGCTTATGCAAGGAATACACCTATAATTGTGCCAAGTAAAGTAGTTGATCTTAAGCATGAACATAAGATGGTTGTAGGATGGGATTTCAATCTTACTTTGCTTCAAGATAAGTTAATGTCGTGCAAGCCCATCAAACATATTGGTTCATTTTCAGTCATATTTATGATATTATCGTTGCTAATTTTTCTACATGGATGGTAGTGGATTCAAAAATATGTGAACGAGTTCAAATGGCTAACAATATGATTTCAGTTGTCATGGTTATTATGAAATTGATTATGATGCAGCAGGTGCATAGGACATAGTTTAAAGACAAAGGACAAGTGGGGAGGCCTATCCCGCACTTGATGTCTAGTTAATATCTTTTTGGAGGACCAAAAGGTCTTAGTGGGGAGGAATGATCCAAAATAGATCCTGAAATGCTAAAAAAATCAAAGTCCTCAGAATCAGACGAAACCATGGCCATTGCGTAGGGATTATCATGCTGATTCCGACAGTATATCTTTTTCTGAAAATGGACACCGTATGCGAAAGTTATCATGTTCTGAACTTTTTCTCAAACATGCAAAAAGTCAAAGGTCAAAGTCAACTGGTCAAAGGTCATACAACTGAAGTGGCATATGAAGTCATCAATACGTCATGATGATGTCAGTAGAACATCATGCTGATGTCAGGATGACATGTGGCAACACCAGGACGTGCCATGTGCCAGTCATTTTTGGCATTTTCAAGGGTGATTTGGACTAGTAAAAAATGACATGTGGCACTGTACGAAAGTGACATGTGGCACTGTATGAAGGTAACATGTGGCAGTATGAACGTGACGTGGGCCAGTGACAAAAGACACGTGGAAGTATGACATAATGACATGGAAGTATGGATGTTGACGTGGTAGTTGACTGAGAAGGCTGACGTGGTAGTACGGAGGTTGATGTGGTACTGTACAGACAATGATGTGGCACTATACATATGATCATGTGGCAAGGGACTGGTTAGGTTGACATGGCTTGGGCCAATTATGAGGTGACACATGGACCAATGAGGAGGCACCACATGGCACCTTCTGGAAGGTCAAAGTGGTTTGGCAGTTTCTGCCAAATCTGGCGGTTTCCACCAGATCTTGCAGGAATACTCCAGATTTGGAAAAATCCCACTAAGTTTGGCCAAATGTTGCTAAATTTTGTGGATTTTGGCTTATTTAGTTGGGCACCTAAATCAAGATAAGAGAGTATTTTGGCACGTAGTTCAAGACTATACGAACTATATGGATTTGATAGGGCATGACATTGAGATTTATGCCAAGGCGAGGTCCTGAGGGCCTATTCAGAAGTAGGTCGACTTTATACTCAAAAGTTGTAGAATTTCAAGGTTAGTCCAAATATGGATTATGTTTTTTCATCCGAGTAGAAAAAAAGAAAAGTGCCTCTAGAGCCCAAGATGTCGAGCCAAGCATAGCCGAGTTCATGCTCAAAAGTCTCAAAATTACCTGTTCAACCATTGGTGATGTATGTTTCTGTCCAGAAGTTGTAGATTTGAAAGGTGGTTTCAAAAGATGTTATGTAAGCCTTTCTTGGTATTGTTTTAAGCATTAAATATTAATAAGAAGCCTCCCACTGAAGACAAAATCCCAAACACGTAGGCAAATTTGTGTTGAACTCTGTTATCAATATTTGGCATTATGGTTTGTTGTTCTTAAGGTTTACCTTTTGTTCTGCATTCTTTATGATGGCTGCAACATTCAATCATTAAATACTCTTCTTCTCTTAATTCCTACGTGGTAAATCAACTCATGCATAAACTTAACCATAGTATTTAAAAGATCAGTTTTTGTATCATGGGTAGAATTGTGGCCAATGTTGTTTTTTTTCAAACAACATAAGTCATAACTTATCAAACCATTTGGCGATCAAACCATATTTGCAAAAAAAATATATCATGTATCTTAGGTGATAACCAATTGTTTTCTTATTACTACCTTTAAATTTTGGGAACAACACCATTCCATTAGTGTCACATGTGCATCATTGGAAATAATTAACAAAAAAATATCATAGTAGAATATTTAGAGAAAAAAAAAACTTTCATATCAATTAGAGCGAACTTACAACAAAAATAAATGTCAATGGAAATGGCTTTAGAAATACATGGAAAAATTTATGCAAACTAATATACAACACAATATACCACCTACATGTTGGAAAAAGTGAAGAAAATAATATAAGTAAAGTATTAAAAACATTTCCTTTTCCTACATAAATTTACATGAATTCAATTGAAAATTCATGGTTTTCCCAAGAGTAGTTTCTATTAATTAATCATCCATATGTAACAAATATACCTGAGGAATTGGTTGAAATTGCTGATAGAAATCAAAATCACATAGAAAAACTATTACAACTTCAGAGCGCAAAGAAAAATTTGTTTAAGATACACATCCATGATTACGACATATATATCTGGATTAAGATCAAATGATCACTGGTTCATATCAGGCCCCACATCCACCAATAGATCAGGCCCACGGATGATAGATGGAGAAGTTTCCATCATCTGATGATAAATGGAAGCAAGGAAATTAGAGAAAGAGAAATAAATTCAGAGGAAGAAATAGAAAATGAAAATCAACAATTGGTAAAAAAACACACCATCAAATGATATCCACCATAAAAGTTTCATCCCAAAACTTGACATTGCAATGTGTTGAATAATGCTTGACATTGCAATGTTACAAACATAACCCAACATCACAATGTGACAAACATTATTCAATGTCGCAATGTGTCAAACAAAACCTGATGTTGCAATGTGATGAACAAAACATGTTGTTAAAATGTGATGAAATTAACCTGACCTTGCAATTTGATGAACATAACCTGACATCACAATCTGTCAAACAAAATGCGATGTCGCAATGTGACGAAAATAACCTAATGTCGCAATGTGATGAACATAACCCAATGTTGCAATGAGTTGATCAAAATCCAACCGGGGGTCACAATGTGACAAACGTATCCAAACATTTCATATGAACACAACCCTTCACAAACATCACATTCTGATGCAATGCAACATAACTTAATATTACAATGTGATGAAAAATCCCAACATTTCAATATGAGAAACATAACCCAATATCGCAATGTGACGTAGATAACCTAATGTCATAATGTAACAAACATATCCCAACACCACATTGACATGAACATAGCATGATGTCACAATGTAACGAACATCAACCGTCATAACAATGTGATGAACATAAACCGTCGTCACAATATAACAAACATATCCCAATGTCTCAATGTAACGAATATAATATGACATCATAATGTGATGAACCAAAAACAATGCCACAATGTGACGACCATAACCCAACGTCCCAATGTGAGAAACATAACCTAACGTCACAATGTGTCAAACAAAACTCAACATCACAATGGGATGAACATAACCTAACGTCATAATGTGTCAAACAAAACTCAACATCACAATGGGATGAACATAATCGGATGTTGTAATGCAATGAACAAATGCTGGTGTCACATTGAAACATAACCCTTCACCAACATCACATTATGATGTAATCGAGCCATAGTAAACTATAGTCAACCATTGTCAACAATAATCAAACATAATCACCCATTGTCAACCATGGTCATACATAGTCATCCATGGTCAATCATTGTTACCCATTGTCAACATGGTCCTCCATAGTTGAACATCTGGTCTAGCTTTCTTAACCTTACTCAACCATAGGCAACCATGGGCAACCATAGTCAACCATGGTCACCATTGTCAATATTGTCAACCATGGTCACCATTGTCAAATGTTGTCAACCATGGTTAACCATATCAACTATAGCCTTTCATGGGAAACCATAAGAAACCATAGTCAAGCATGGTCAAGCATGGTCATACATATTCTACATGGTCAAACATCCTCAAATGTGGTCAACCATACTCAACATGGTCAAACATGGTCAACCATACTAAAACATGATCACCCATGGTTAGCCATAATCAACCATGGTTATACACATTCAACCATAGTCACCTATGATCAACACAGTTAACCATAGTTGGCCATGGTCTGACTTGGTCAACCATGATCACCCATGGTCAACACAGTTAACCATAGTTGACCATGGTCTACCTTGGTCAACCATATTGAACCATAGTCAACCATGGTCAACCATAGGAAATGATAATCAACCATGCTCAACCATAGGAAACCATAATCAACCATAATCAACATGGTCACCATTTTATAAAGTTGTCAACCATGGTCAACCACAGTCAACCATATCCTTCCATGGGAAACCATAGTAGACCATGGTCAAGTGTGGTCATACATAGTCTACAAGATCAAACATGGTGAGTCATATTGACCCATAGTCATCTATATGTCAACCATTGTAAATTGAATTCAACCATAAGTTGAACATATTTAACCACAGTCAACCAAAGTTGACCATAGTCTACCACATTCAACCATGGTGAACCAAATTCAACCTTGGTCAACCATAAAAAACCATGCTTACCCATTCTCAACATGGTTAATAGGGTCAACATAGTCAACCATACTCAACCATGGTGAACCATCATCAATAATGGTCAACCATATCAACCATATCAACCATAGACAATTATAGTCAAACATAGTCAACTATAGTCTTTCATAGTTAGTGATACTCAACCATGGTCAACTAAAGTCAACAATGTCATCATGGTCAACCATAGTCAATCAAAGTAAACTATAGTTAAACATGGACAACCATAGTCAACCATATGTCGACCATAATAAACCCTCATCAACCATAACTTGACCATATTCAACTATAGTCAACCATGGTCTACTAATCCTTCCCATGCATGTTGACCGTCAACTASCACAACCACATTATTAAAAATAGTTGATATAGGCCGATCRATTCCATTTTCCACCCTTCAAAAATTAATGGCGTCGCTCTATGTATATCAACCACTTTTAATAATGTGGTTGTGCTAATAACTGAATAAATTTAAYATTTTGAAAGAGGATGGAATTTTTTCTTGGTTAGTTAAAAGTTTTTAATGTGTTTAGTTTTTAATGTGTTTAAATGTCTTTGAAATAATTGGAGAAAAGAAAAWTTTAATATTTTGAAAAAATACCTTTWTTTTATAGGATAAAGTTTTTATAATTTTTTAAAATCATTAAAATTCAATTATTTTAAAATGTATTAAAATATTTGAAAATTAAAATTTATAATTAAATTTATTAAAAAACTTAATTTTAATAAAGTTCTTTTCAATTATCTTAAAAAAATAAGATACTTATTAACTTACCTTACTTTATTATTTAATTATAATAAATTAAATTACTTTATTGATTAATAATTACATAAATTTTGACATGTATATTTATAGATATATGAAGTAGATAGATGAAATTAAAATAAATATATAAGTTATTAATTTACTTATTTTATTGATTAATTACATGAATTTACTCACTTTTTTATTAATAATTATATAAATTTTGACATTTATGTTTATATATCTATGAAGTAGTTGGAATAGAGTTTGATGACATTGGTTACATTAATCTTGACATTAAGGTGTTTTGAAGTTAAAAGCTTTAAAAACTCTAGATGTTCAATCCGTGGGACATATTTTTGTGGGATCTTCAATCTAGGTGTTTTGAAATAGAAAACTTTAAAAAATCAAAATAGTAATGGAACATTTCGTCAAAAGTAAATTCTAATGCAAAGAAATTTGGTATCATTTCTTATTAGCATATTAACTTATATTTTGAATATAAATATTTTATATCACTAAAGTATTAATTACTAAAGTGAATTTATATATATATATATATATATAATTTATTTCAATCCGTGGGAATATATTTTTGTGGGATCTTCAATTTAGGTGTTTTGAAATAGAAAACTTTAAAAAATCAAAATAGTAATGGAACATTTCGTCAAAAGTAAACTCTAATGCAAAGAAATTTGGTAACATTTCTTATTAGCATATTAACTTATATTTTGAATATAAATATTTTATATCACTAAAGTATTAATTACTAAAGTGAAATTATATATAATTTATTCATTTTATATATAATTTATACTATAAATTATAAAGTTAATTACTTTAATTATATTATTAATATTTTATTTATTTATTTTTATATTGGATTTATTAATTTAGCTAAAAATGAATTTCAAATGTTTTAGGAAACTTTTTAGTTATGTTGTTAATCTTCGTTTTGTTTGTAATTTTCTCGTTATAGCATGGAATCAAGGTTCGCTAAGAATTTTCGTAACCTTTTGTTCATGCAAAGATTTCAAATGCATGTATGACTTAACTAGACTGAATAGCCGACTGACTAAGTTACATTTACTATAGATATATATCTATCTTCTATAATAAAAAATAATATATATATATATATATATATATATATATATATATATATATATATATATATATATATATATTCTAAAGCATATATAAATATATTCTAAAGCAATTGGTTGCAAACATGAACGTACATTGGACTTATCTTTTTTCTCTTTATTCTTTCAAGAGTCTTTTTAGTCGGTCAAGGGAACTATAACTAGTGGGAGATCAATTGATTTTGGACATCTTACTACATGATTTAGATGAGATCGAGATTTTTTTTTTTTTCATATTCAAATGATTTAATCCTTTCATCTTCTACATCTCATTAAAGGAGTGCCCAATAACAACAATTAAGTCATTGAAGGGGGAAGGCAGGGGACATAACCACACTACTACTTTTGGGGTTTAATTTTTGAATAGACAATTGATTAAAAAACCATTTTTAACATTGAAATCCAGTTTTAAAAATGTCAATTCAAGTTTTTTAAAGTTTTGGCCCTAATCGATGTCGATTAAGTTGTTGGACACACCGATCACACTGAAAGGTGGGGGGCATGAATCAATGTAAGGGTATGTTCACAATTTCTTTACAAAACACCTTTGCTAGCAATCACCATTTACTCAATATTCATTACTTTCATTTATAACTAGTTGTTTGTAGACAAACATCATCAATAAATCAGCAGCGTAAAGAACACAAGGCACACAAGATATATGTATAAGTTTCTTTTGTATTATGGGCTACAATCTTTGGGGTTTATCATCATCAATTAAAAAGAGAAACAACTCCACAAGAGAAACAACTCTCAATGTAATACCCTTGTTTCCCCCAGCTTGTAAATATAACTATATCTTGCCAAAAGTCTGTGGCAGACTGAATATGTGTGAAAGTTAGATTTGATGAACCTTTTTGTTATAAAAGGTAATGTATGTATTTTTGTTATTAATTAAAAATGGATGGTGTTGCACAGGAGTTAATGAGGAGATGGGGTAGGGTACCCATCTGCAAGGCTTCCAGACCTGACCATGAGCTAAGGATTCATACCCACACAATCTTGCCAAGGAAGGAAATAAAGAAAGGGATTTGCGGGCAGAGAAAGATCGGTGAGAGAGAAGAGTCGCGAGACCAATCTCCAAAAGAGAAAAAGAGTGCTTGAAACTCTCTTGCTCGAAGGAGAACTGAGAACAAATTCGTTATGGATGCAAGAAGCTACTAGTATTGTTTTTAGTCGAAGATAATAAACGGGGTTGCAGAGAAGACGAGTGGTTGTGGAAGTACTCGTTGTAGTCCCCCTTTCTTGGTGGAGATAAAACCATTGTGCCAAGTCCCCATGGGAGGAGGAGAGTAACCTCTATCCCTGACTATCACTGAGCAAGAAGAAAGAGTCTCTCTTAGAGCATCATGATCTAGCTAGGGAGTGGCTAGCAATAAATCTGTTCAGGAGTGGTTGTGCCTATGGTTGGGTGGAAATAGTAACCCCTTTCAATGATCACTTCACGATTTCTGGTTTCTGATAAGTATTTTCATACTCTGTGTACTCGAATGGAAGTGATGGTTCAATGCCTGAGTTTATGATTAAATTTTACAATGTTTGATAAATCATTAGAAATGCTTAGTATTCTTCTGTAAACCTTTGTATTTACATGGTTCCTAGTTACCTCTTCTTAGCAGTAGTTGACCTATTAGACATGAGTCTTTAAAAGAATTTAAGAACGAATCTGCAATTTCTTCATTTGTTGAGAACATAGGAGTTTGGACAGACTTCGCTGGAACACCTAGACCATATCGACCTCTTAATTCACCCTTCGCAGGCCATTAAGTTCAAATTTTGTGGAAGGAGGGAGCATCCCTCAAACCCTTCACTTGTGTGACCAAGGGCTCATGTCCACAGTTCTAATCAAATCACAGCTAATTGTTGAGCATATAGCCTTGAGGTTTGTCCAAGATTCCATATGACCAAGGTCTAGGAACCCTATGCCAGGGATGATTTTAGGGGCTAAATTTCACTCATGGGCTAATTTTCCATTGCTTTTACAAAAAAGAGATTCGTTATTTTAAAAATGTTTCGCCCAAATTCTATAGGATAAAATTATTTTACCTTAAAAATCGCCAAAATTTTATAACAACTATATAAAATCCTCATAAATTTGAATATTTTTACAAAAATATCGCCAATCATTTATAGTTGGCATATGAAGGACTTGTAAGATTCGCCAAGGTTTCTACATTTTAAAATAAATTTCCATCCTTAAAATCATCCTTGCCCTATGCTAAGCCTCAAAGGAGCTAAGCTATTCTGGTTTCAGAACTTTGAGAGTTAGGAGCTCCAGGGTGATATGGCCTTACCACTTCCAAAACGACCGAAGGTAACTTGTTGTTATGGTCTCCCATGAGGTTGACCGACATCTGGTGGTTTCCCCTAACCATGACCGATGGACCTACCCCACCATTAAATCCTGATCCACTTATTGGTCCCAAAGTCATATGAGTCATAGATTCAAGGATTCTCTAGATCTTCCCTGACCGTTGGATCTACGTCACGGTCAGTACAACATTGACTATTTCGGGAGAACAACGAGGTCATGACACCAAATATCCCAAATGTCGAAGTCGCAAATTAATGCGAACTGTGGATTTGGGAAGTCCATTGAGAACCCCTCTTAACCGTTCGATCAACTGGTGGAGGGATTCACGTACAACACTTCGAGAGATCGGAGCTGTCATAACGCCAAAACCCATGAATGTCGGATTTATGAATTAACGTGAACCGTAGATATAGGCACGCTTTGGGATCCTTCCTGGCCGTTGGATACACATTGCAGTGAGTTCGACGTTGACCACTTTGGGACAAAGGGGGTGGTAAGCGAGTGGATTCCCCAAACGTCGAAGCTACGAAGTAATAGAGGCCATAGATCACTGGATCTATGTGGACACATCTCGACTGTGAGATCTAAGGGCATTTGAAGGTTATCAGTCCAGAGTGACGTGGAATGTTGATGTCATCCTGGGTGACGTGGATCCACATTTGACATGCCATGTGTCACCTTGATTCATACTTTTTGCAGACCCTATATGCCCATTAGAACATGACACTTGTCACCCACTGACAGGGCCATGTGTCATATCTACCTTACCATATGTCACCCCACTGACACATATTCTCTTGGCCTATTGGCGAGTGGAGTACTCAGGACCCACTTGTCCTTTACATTTTATATTCCACCACCTGTAAGGGTGGACCCTTCAGGAGTCCAGAACTTTGGAAATCTAGAGAATTTGGGTGTAGTGTCATAGATAAGCCAAAAGGACTGAAGGTTGGAGCCACGTGAAAATATTCTGAGCCCCTTCAGGAGTTTTTTATTTCGAGACTCCAGAGAATATGCTCATAGAATGGAAAAAAAGCGGCGTTCAACGCTGAACGCCGAATTCCCCTTTAGCTTATGTATTAAAAGAGAATTAAGTCTCGACGTTGGATTTGATGGTGGATGAACTTTCATCGTGGATGTAGGAACATTGGGGAATCCCTGGGAATTCGAGGAACTTGGGATGGTACGCATGAGATGGACCCACGTGGGCACCATGTGGCCCTTGACTAATAACGCTCGAAGAGCTTCGGGAGGCCATAACTTGCAATCCAAAGCTTGGATTTGAGCCTGGTAGTAGTCGTTAGAAATATACGATTGAGTAGAAGAGGATGGAAACCCAAAAAACATGATTCTAGACAACTAAGGAAAAAAAAAATTTGATGCCCCACCCCTAAAAAAGGTACTTATGGATCAGGTGTGTTACAAATTGGTATCATTGCAGGAAACAACACTTGGCCTGCTTTAGCTCATGAACGAGTCATATAAAAATATTATTAGAGACCCTTTAAGGGTAACACCCTATCTTACCCCATTCCTAATAGGCTTACTTAAATCCCACTGAAGAGAGGAATGAAAATTTATGTTGTTGTATATGTTTTGAAAAAAATATGAACTGTGTGTTGTTCATAAACTAGTAAATGATTAACTAACAAAAAAAATTTTATCAGCACTCAAGCAGTCAGTGGAAATCCAGAAAACCACATCATGAAGGATGGTGACACACCATGAATTGGGAGAAATATCCCACAAAAGAGAGGAAGAATATGATGAGAGGAGGGCGGAGGATACCCCTCCAGATTTGGCTAAAACCATAAGAAGCCTCATGGCAGAATTACAGAGTTGTAAGGGTGACAATGAAAGGCTGATAAAAGAGAAGGAAAAGAAAACTAAAATTAACACATTCCTACTGCAAAGCTTATCAGATATAGAAAGGAAGTTGCAACATGGACCAACAGTCAGTCATGTGGGTGGACATCATACTAAGAAAACCCAAATTCCACCTGAGATATGAAATAATGGTCTTGAAAGTGGCCACGGAAGGAGGAGCACCTCAAAGAAGGCCCAACATGGAGTCAAGAGACACTCATCAAAAGAATCCTCTAGTGAGGAAACTGATAACTCCAAGGGATACTCTAGTAGCAAAACTAGTTCACATTCCTAGAGGAGAAGAAAGAAGAGGAAGCATTCTAAGAGCCATGACCCTGAAGAGTTTAAGAAATCCAAACCACCCACTTTCGATGGAGAGATTAAGAAGGGAGAAGAAGCGGAAGTTTGGTTTCTTGGCTTGAAGAAGTACTTTAGAGTCCATGACTACTATGAAAACTTAAAGGCTTGAATAGCCATTTTCAACATGAATGGAAAGGCCTCCATTTGGTGGGAGGATGTTAGGAATGTGAAAGGAATCCATGAGAAGGACTTGTCATGGAAACAATTTGAGAAATACTTCAAGAATAAGTATCTATCAGAGAAATACTTTGATAGGAAGACCAATGAGTTCTATGAACTAAAGTTAGGACAACTCACAATAAATGAATATATCAACAAATTTCTTGAGCTGATAAGTTATGTGCCCTACATAGAGGATGAAAAAGTAAATATGCAACAATTTATTAGTGGATTACCTCAATCCTTCTAGGACGGAATTGAATTTGATGACCCAAACACTTTATAATACACTATCTGGAAGGCAAGGTATTGCTATGAGAAATTAAAGAATAAGACAGAATATCATGAGGATTGGAAAAAGAAAATTAATTCATAATTCAAGAAGAAGGGGTTTAAACCCTCAAGATTTAAGAACCATGGGAAAGGTTCTAAGATGAGCCTTCCTACTAAAAGTGTATATCAACAAAATTTCCCATATCAGAGTGGAAACAAACCCTTTGGATCAGCCCCAGGTAAGACTGATAACACAAAGAGAGATGCCTTAAAATGTTGGGGTTGTGGAGAAGAACATCTGTTGAGGGACTATCCACATAGGCAATAGAAAAATGGGAGGGTCTAGAATGTCCAAGAGGCTACCACAATTAATGATGTGGCTAAGAGCATGCCACAAATTTATGCAGCCTTGGATAATAGACAATATGACCAAAAAGATTCAATGGTGGAGATGGAAGTTATGATTTCCAACCATCTAGTTTCCATTTTAATTGACCTTGGTTCTAATTTGGTTTATGTTTCCCCTCAAACTATTGAGAAATGTATATTGCAACAAGTTAAACATGTTAAATCATGGCTGGTACAACTAGTCACTCGAACTAGAAGAAAAGTAACATAGGTCATACCAACATGCCAATTCATTATGAATAGGTATATCCGATTAGCTCAAACTTTAAACCTGATGTGTATCCAATTCCAAAGTCATTTGTTCCAACAACATATCTCGGGATCCTCTTTCCTGCTTGCCAATGAGTACTCTTTGGAGTCTCCATGAATCTCGAAATCAAACATACAACAAACATAATGTTATGTCTGGTTGTTTTTAAGTATATAAGGCTTCCAACCAGCCTCTTATACAAAGTTGGATCAACATATGATCCCTCATCATACTTGCTAAGTTTAATACTAGTTTCCATTGGTGTTGCAGCTGGATTGCAATTCAACATTCTAAACCTTTTCAACACTTCATTTGCATAGTTAGTTTAACAAATGAAAATGCCATCATCACATTGATCCACTTCAATTCCAAGAAAATACTTTGTCAATCCTTAATCAGTCATTTCAAACTCCGTTTTCAAGGCATTTTTAAAATCATCTACAGATAGATCTCCAGTAAAAATCAGGTCATCAACATACAAACATACAATCAAAATTTTACCTTCTTGGTTTATCTTTGTATACAGGGTTGGTTCACTTGGAATTCTATTGAATCCAACACTATTCAAGTATTCATCAATCTTGTTATACCAAACTATGGATACCTGCTTCAATCCATATAAATCCTTCCTCAACTTATAAACTATATCTCTATGCTTATCAATCTCATAACCTGGAGGTTGTCTAACACAAACCTTTTCTTCCAAATATCCATTCAAGAATGCAGACTTAACGTCCATCTGATGCATGATCCATCTATTCTAATATGCAATAGCTAAGACCATCCTCACAGTGTCAATTCTTTCTATAGGAACAAATGTTTCATTGTAATCAATACCGGGTTGTTGACTAAACCTCTGAGCTACAAGTCTTTCCTTGTACTTTTCAACTTCACCATATGCATTCAACTTAGTCTTATAAACCCACTTAACACCAATTCTCTTCTTACCTTCAGGTAAATCGACAAGATCCCAAGTGTTGTTTCTTTCAATGGAATCAATCTCCTCATCCATTACTTTTATCCAGACATCCTCTTTAGCAACTTCATCAAAACTTACAGGATCACATGCCATTAATGAAAAATTTGAAATATGATCTACTTCTTCATTTTGATCATATAATTCTCTTAAGCTTCTAGTCTTATGTCCTTTAAATCTGTTTCTTAATGAAGCTAAAGTGGGATTTGATTCACTACTTAACTGTGAATCTAATTGATGTTCACCATGTCCAGATGGCTCACCATGCTCATTAGTTTTGGGCGTTCTAAATTGAGATGGGATGAAATCTACTATTTGCGTTGTTGGACTTCTTGTTGTAGGCGTATGTGCATGTGGAACCATATGTCCATATCCTTCATCCTTCTCAACTCCATCATCATCTTCATGGGGTAACACAGCTCCCTCTGAAATTGATTTGTCAATACTCCCATCCCAGGCTTCATCTTCTTTAAATTGAACATATATGTTGATTACATATTTCTAGGTGATGTGATTGTAGAGTTTATATGCCCTAGACTCTTCACTGTATCCAACAAAGATACATCTCTCTCTTTTGTCATCCAACTTCCTCCTCATTTCTCCAGGTACATGCACAAATGAAACACATCCAAAAATTTTGAAACGAGAAACATTGCCAGGCTTACCATCCTAGGCTTCCTGAGGTACACGATCCCTCATGGTGTTGGTCAGACTTCTATTCAAGATACAAACAGAGCAGAGAACCGCATCTCCCCAATATTCATTTGAAAGATGCTTCTCTTTCAACATGCTTCGAGCCATATCCATGATGGTCCAATTCTTCCTTTCAACCACTCCATTCTATTGTTGAGTATATCAAGTAGTAAACTGTCTTTTAATTCCATGAATATCACAGAATTCAATGAATTCATTCAGTTTATATTCACTTCCTCTGTCATACCTTAAGATTTTAATGGTTCGACCACTCTCAATCTCAATCATAGACTTAAACCTCTTGAAAACATCAAAGGCTTCAAATTTCTATTTCAACAAATACAACCAAGTCTTACTACTGAAATCATCAATGAAAGTCATAAAATAAACACAGCCAATTAAAGAAGGTGTTTGCATAGGTCCACATAAATC
>ML784890.1:177867-205950 GCA_009831015.1 Picea engelmannii | reverse complement strand
AGAGAACAAGAGTTCTCCCTTGCACCACCCTGCCACCCTGGTTTCTCTGGCTGCAACCAGATGGAAGCTACAACTCCCTGTGTTCAAGCACCCACTTGAACCTCTGAGGACAACAGTCCTCCCTAGCACCTCCCAACCACCATGAAATATAAATCTTTGCTACTGAAACTTATTACAGTGATATAATGTTCAACAATGGCTTACCAGACTCATCACTATTCTACTGCATTTTGTTTCTCTGTCTGCCTCACTTCCTTCCTTCACACATCACTTGCGTTGTCTATTCTTCTGCCATTTATACTCTCTGCACCATGTCCCTTCAATGCAACCTTCCTCTACTGTGTATTTCTACTCATGCACTCTGCCTCCTTGCTCACACTTCAATCCTTCTACACAACGACCACAACAACTCCAATAGCAACAACAACCCCATCTCTTCTCTGTACCGTGCACTTATAGCTTCTATGCACCTTGTGCATGCAATGTGCACAATACCTATGCATACTCACACTGTGCCGATATCCTCCACCTCTCAAGTGCTCTGCTTGATCATCATGGTAACTCTTTAGCTTCTCTGGCGATTTTTCCACGCATTCAGCATCACTGGGTGTTATGCTAAGATTCCTCAGCCTCTCTGGTAGTTGACACTCTTCATCTTCTCTGTGACAGTCGAGCTCACCTTCTCTGTTTTAGTTACAGGCTTCAATGCTCATCCATCTGTCAATCCCTTCTAAGAATAGTCTTCCTTCACTGGACGAAGCTTGGAGACTCTTCATCTCCTCTGGCGATCACACAGAGGTCTCTTCAAATTCTCTAGTAGACACCATCAATGGTTTCTGGTAGTTTCATTGCGTCATGCATCAATATCTCTCTAATCTCCTTCAGGTTTATCTGCGCCATTGGATGAACTTTATTAATCTTGCCTTTGAATCGGGTTTTGGCATTTTGGCATTCCTATGCCCAAGTGTATTGACACTTCATGTCGTGATCTACAAAGCTTCAATACAGATCTTTTCTACGCTAGCTCCTTCCTCTATATGACCATCGCCATGACCAAGAACTTATGCTTAAAGTTCTTTTCGTGAATTCGCGTTTCGTGAATCTGGAGATGAGGCATCTCGAATCTCCAAGTTGTGATCTCCGAAACCCCAAAATTGAGCTTATCTAGACTAACTCCTTCCCTTCTCGTGACCAAGGGCTGTGACCACAACTTTATGCATATGGTGCTTTCTCGATCTCGTATCTCACTGTTCCTTAGGTGGAGGTTCTTGTCACTCCAAGTCGCGATAGGCGAAACTTCGAAAAGGAGCTTTATGGTGCTCTGATCTTTCGCCACGCATCCTCTTGATCCAACAGTCCACGATTAAGTCGTGATTTTGCATATCACGAAATCGGTATTCCTGTGGTGAATGTTCTTTGAAAACTTCAACACTCGATCCTTGAAACCCCAAAAGGGACTTGGATCAATGGTCCAGATTCTATCTTGATTCAATGGCTGCGATTAAGTCACGATTTTGCATATCGCAAAATCGAGATTTATGTTGCATTGTTTCTTTGACATCTCCAACACGCGATCCTTGAAACTCTGACATGGACTGGAATCAACAGTCCATATTTGATCTTGATTCAACGGCTATGATTTAAGTCGCGATTTTTCATATTGCGAAATCGGGATTCCTATTGCATTGTTTCTTTGACATCTCCAACACATGATCCTCAAAACTCCGACATGGTGTAAGTCTGCTGACATCACATGTGTTAAATAACTACCATGTGTCACCCTGATTCGTGACTTACATGTTCTTGGCATGTTGAATCAGTCTGACACTTGTCATTACCTGTTTGTGCCACGTGTTCCTAGCTGACGTGGTTTGTTGACGTGAGTCGGATCGACAATCCAGATGTGATCTTGATTTGATGGCTCAGATTATGTCGCGATTTTGCATATCGCGAAATCGAGATTTTTGTGGATGATATTACTTGTCATCTCCATCTCTCAATCCCTGAAACTCCGATAGGGAGTCGGATCAACGGTCCACATAACCCCCTAAGATGGACAGTCCTCCTGCTTTCAGGATTTTGTGAGCCCTCTACTCCTTGCACTTTAAAGATCGTGCAGGTTCTCCTTGATCCAATAGTGGTCGGACCCTGTGCTTAGATGTAACGCCTGAGATCTATCCTCCTCTTCAGCGTGTTCTTCTTGTCTATATTCATATCTGAAGGCCCTCATTCTGTCGAGAATTTTGGATGTGATCCAACGATCAGAAATGCTGCACAAACTTTATGGGACTTCATCATGCCTGATCAACAGTTTAGATCAATCCTCGATTTGACGACTGAGGATTGTTGCGTTTGCGTTGCTGGTCTTCCTGAATATCACTGCGCCACTGATCATCGCTACTATACTCAAGCCATCATCGTTGTTGCACTTTCCATCAATGACAAGCATACGTTGTGTGTAAAACATACCAAACATCCTCTGCACTATCTCTTCTAATCTTATCGAGGTTTCTCTACAGTGTCTTCCCAAAATACTTCTGGTGCTTGTTTGTTACATTCTTTCTGCACTCATGCCATCTTCATTACTATACTTTCCATCAATGAAAAGCATATGCTACCTGTTAAACATTTCCAACACATGTAAGATCATATGTAATTTCAATGCTCATTTTTAGTTATCATACAAACATCATATGGATAAAAAATACATAAAATGTTTCATACACTTATTCAAATTGACTCATGGATTCGGAAATACCATCAAAGTCTACATTGTTTTCAGATGAATGATTAGATGAAGATGTAGATGATCCATACTCTTATCTATTGTCGATGAATGCACCATGTGAGTCTACATGTATGCCCAACATTCCATATGTCAAAAGCCTTTTAGATCTATGACTAGGTTCTACAGACTCCCATCTTGCATTTATTTCTTGTGGAAGAAACCTATTGATACTCTATGTTGTCTTGGAGCGAAGAGTTCCTCTCTTTGTCAAATTGAATTCATAAACAATTATGTCAACTTCATCTAATTTTAAGAGGTTAGTACAATGACGAGTTGTATTTTGACCCTTTCTTTTTCTCTTTCTATTGACATGTTTCTCAACCACCATCTCTAGCTTGTACAGACCATTGAATGGGTGTGTACTTGTTGCATTCCAATGCATTTCAATTGCAATAACATAATCATTTTCTATCTCAATCTTTATAACCTTTCCAATCCAGAATGGATAACCATGTGGATTTTCAGTTGCTAAGACTGCAATCATGCTACCCTCCTTAATATCTTGTACTTGACCCTTGTAAAGGTCTTCCATGGCTTAACATTGTGCACGTGACCTTCACGAACCAATATACATTTTTATTTCCTCTACTTGTGTAAACTCAATAACACCTTGAGATTCTTGTTGTTCAACAATGTTTGTTTCTTCAGATTTATTTGGCATATTTTGTGGCCAATGAAATGGAGTCTTCAACAATGTATCTTCATTTATTGAACTTAAAATTATGTCACTTTGACTATTGAAAAAAGACTCCCACCAAATAGAATGAACAACATCAAAGTACTCATATGTATCCTTAATAAAATTTTCTATTTCTTCCAAGCATTCGGAATAATATACATATCTATTACGCCTCAGTGCATTATGGATTTCAAGAATTGATTGTAAAAATAATAAATTTGATGAAAATATTGGTTGATCTAGAATAAAATTCAAAAACGATAAACATGATGAAGGCCCCCATTCTGTAGGAGTTGTATACTGTTTTCCCCATATAAGTGTTTTCCCATCAATTTTTTTGAAACAAAATTCATGTTGGACATTAATGGTATTTAGTTGTTCAATACATTTTTATTCACAATGTGATACCTGAATAAATCTTTGCATGCCAAAAATTTCTTCTAATATATGAAAAACGGGCTCTGGAATGTATGTTTTCTTAATACATTCAATCAATGATGGTATGATTCCAACATTTTTACTCTTCAATCTCATTGAAAAATGACTGAACATTTGATCAATATGATCATGAGTGTGTCCAACAAGAAGAAAACAAACTTTCACCTTTTGAAAGATTCCTAGTTCAACAAGCATGCTTAGATATCCAAACATAATTCGATTTTTCTTTTCACGACTAGTGTTATCCAACTATAGATAGATAACTTGAGGAATATTTCCATACTAGTGAGTGAGCACATGATGAATTATGGTGATGGTCAGATTTGCATCATTTTTTGGAGTTGTGAAGTAAACCCTTGGACACATTTTTCCATTGAAAACCATACAACCAACCAAGTGAAACTGAATGAAATTATCTTCCTTCTTTTTGGTGTATGGAAAAAATGTGGTAGAATTTTTTTCTTCTGGTCCATGCCATCAATTATCATACCTAAATATTTGTTTGGAGCATCATAACACTTGTTCTGATGTTTGTACAACTTTTGTTTTTCACTTGATTTTTGATTCCAATGTTCTTGAAGTGTTTTGACTATGGAATCTGCACATGACATAAATGAAAAAATTGATCATATGTTCTCATAGTTGATAATATCCAATTTAAAAAAAACAAAAATAAATAGTAAATACATACCTCTTTCTGCCCCTTCAGATTTATCTCTTCTTGATTTAAGAGTAGCACGTATACTGCAAATCCCCATCCTTTACTTCTTAAGAATACATACATTGTTGAATTGTTTCTTCCATATTCTTGTAAAATATGCATATGTAATAAAATTACCATTTCTTTCAACACCTTCAACATATCCTTTGTACACGTTGTATATTTTCCTCCTTGAGAAATTATCTGGAATATGTATTGTGTCTCTATTTGGCATACACTCTCCATGTTTGAAAAATAAATCATCCATCCATGATAATGTAGTGTTTTTCAATGGCCCACTCTCTCATCCATGATTTACCAAATAAAATGAAGGATCTTTTTCCAACCTTGTTTGGATTCTTGATAGACGAAGATTACCAATTGAGTGAATTTTTTTGCAAGCCTTTCTGCAAAGTAAAATATTCTCAATGGGATAATCATATCTCGTCTTGGTGGATATCATGCACCCCATTTTTATTCCCTAAATAGTGGCACATTACCCCTTAACTGAGGCATATTATATTAGTAATGTTATTTTATTTATGTCGACTTGGGTCCATTAGTTGTCATTGTACCTCCTAGTCTCTTATATATACCGATGAGACCTTTTCATTTGGAATCATCTAGTATTTGAAAATTTATGTGGTGTATAAGGAGATTTTCCCCTCGAAGAGGCTTATTATCTGAAAGTCTATCTTTTTCAAGGCATTGAGTACTTATTCTAAGGTTTTTTTATGCTATTTTGATATTTAGTTCTTAGCATTTGGTATCAGAGCTCAAGGTCTTGAGGTTTTGTTGCTACATGTAAGACACCTTGGAATTCGTGCTATAACTATTTTTCTACGGTGTTTCAAAAGGAAACCCTTAGACGGTATTTATCATATAGATCAAGGTACGTGGGGTTCAAATTTCATCTCTTGTGGCCTTATAATTTTGGAGATATAGCATGTGTAAGATAGGGTTCTGGAATCATCCTTAATTTAATCATTGCGAGATTTTCTCTAAATTTTTTTCTGTAACATTTAAGACCCTAAATTCCAGAGGCTATTCATATAAATTATCAAGGTAGTTGTGATAAAACTTTCAACTTTAGAGGTATCCTAATTTTGTAGATACACCCTGTGCAAGATAGGGTATCTGACTAGTCATATTAACTAGTCTCAAACAGGTCTTCTAGGTAAAACAATGATATCTTCTTCAGTGAGTTTCCAAATTAAGTGAGACTAGTTGCATTAAGAAGTGGATAGTCTAAAGTATTTTTGGTACAAGTTTCAGAATCAAATATCATATATTGTGATCTAGGCATGCTTTACAAGTACACTCTCCTGGAAGGGATAAAAATAAACAAGGTGTGGGGAATTTACCATAAGTTCCCCTTGGCACATCCAATTTTGATCATACCTGTGGCATTGTAGAGAAGACGTATCATAGAACTACAAAAATAAATTTTTAGACCTAGAAGGGCTGAAATTTTGGAGATACAACAAAATAAATATCGTCTAGCAGAACCACCTCGAAATAAATGTTTAAAAGTGATACTTGGATAACATGCCACCAAAAAAGGGAACTTATACACCAAATAAGCCTCTAGACAGTCCTACTTGGACTCTTGATGAAGGTGAAGAAACATGTAGGTACATAAATGATTTACAAAAGAAGAAAACAACAAAATATGAACTACAAGAGATGATAGATTCAACTGAAACTAAGTTGGAAGCAATAATGGATACTAACATGGATGGGTTAAAAATGGCAATCATGGAAGGATTGAAAAATCCCCTAATAGAGAGGACACCTGAAAGTGAAAATGTATCCCATGAAATTCATGATGAGGACATAAGGAACATGAATCAAGAATGGAGAAACCCCAACTTTGGCTTGAAGACCAACCACTTTCCTAAGATTGATATGAGGAAGTTTGATGGAAAGGATCCAATCACATGGATACTTCATACGGAGAAATTATTTGATCTACATGATGTACAACATACACAAAAGGTACGAATTTCTTCTTTATATTTAGAACCTAATCAATTTGTGTGGTATCGATGACTTTGTTCTTGAAAATCACTCGTCACTTGGACAATTTTCATGGAAGAAATGATAACACACTATGAGGATACAAGGAGCAATACCTTCTTTATCTAATTGATAAATCTCAAGAAAAAGGGTTCAATGGCAGAGAACATTGAGAAATTCCAAAGATTGAATATAAAGGTAACATATATTCCATATGAACACCCAATTGATGTATTCATAGGAACTTTAAAGGATAACATTCAACATGAGGTTCACCTTTGGGAACCCAAATCATTGGAGAATGCATTTAGGGTGGTGAGAAATGTTGAAAGTAAAAATATGGCTATGGATACTAGAAGGACCACTCTTAACATCTATTGAGAGAATAATGTTCCTTCTTCTAAAACACATCAAACTACAAGGTTTACACCTCAACAATTTGAGGAAAGAAAAGCAAAAGGTTTATGCTTTAATTGTGACAACAAGTATAGTAAGGGACATAAGTGTGGTGAGAAGAAAATATTCTACATAGATTGTGAAGAGTAAGAAGAAAAAGAACAAGAACAATAACCATATCAAGGTGAAAACGTAGAATAGATTTCTCCTAAAGAGTTGACTCCCACGATATCATGTCATGCATTGGCTAGAATTAGCACTGCTCAAACCCTCAAAATCGAAGGATATATCAAAAAGAAAAAGGTAATAGTCTTAATTGATTTTGGTAGTACTCATAATTTCATTCACTCTAAATTAGTGAAAACTCTCAATTGCTTTATATATCTAGCACCGAGTTTCAAGTAATGATTGTAGATGGAGGAACTATCAATTGCTCAGGAAAATGCAATAAGATCAATATTACTATGGGGGAATATTTAATTAATAGTCCAATGATTTATATACCCATGGGTGTTCCTGATGTCATACTATGAGTCCAATGGTTACAATCATTAGGAACATGGGCCTTTAATTTTCAAGAACTTTTCATGAAATTTTCATTGGAAGGAAAAGAAATTGAGTTAAGGGGTATCACATGGAAACCCAGTAAAGTGATAAGCTCTAATGGCATGACAAAATTATTGAAAAAGGGGCATCAAGGTGTAATTGTACAACTATGCTCACTAGATGTTCAAACAACTAAGCCATATATTCCCCTACATCCCCAAGCAATCATTGATAAGCATTCCAAAGTATTTGAAGATAGTCCCAAAGGTCTTCCACCCACTCAAAATCATGATCATGCTATTCACCTAATTCCTAGGAGTGTTCCTCCTAACATCAGGCCTTACATATACCCTTATTCCCATAAGAGTGAAATTAAGCGTATGGTTGAAGAAATGTTAGAGGTTGGATTTATTATACCTATCCAAAGTTCTTACTATGCACCAGTGGTAATGGTACTCTAGAAAAAGGTTTCGTGGTGTATGTGTCCAGATTATAGAGAGCTCAACAAGATCACTATTAAAGATAAGTTTCCCATTCTCATCATTGATGAATTGCTAGATCAACTACATGGAGAAATCTATTTCACAAAGTTGTATCTTTGTTCAGGGTATCATCATATTAGAATGAAGGAAGCAGATATCCCAAAAACAACATTCTGAACTCATGAAGGCCATTATGAATTTTTGGTCATGCCTTTTGGCCTTACGAATGCACCTTTCACATTCCAAAGGTTGATGAATTTCATTTTCAATCCCTTCCTTTGAAAAATTTTGTTAGTATTTTTTGATGATATATTAATCTATAGCAAGTCTTGGGAGTATCATGTGGGACATGTTGACAAGGTACTACAACTACTAAAGGAGCAACAAATTTATTCTAAACCATCCAAATGTTTATTTGGGGTGAAGGAGGTAGAGTATTTGGGTCATATTGTATCTCATGAAGGTGTCAAGGTAGACCTTAACAATATTAAGGCCATGATGGACTGGTCGATTCCCAAAACATTGAACAATCTTAGAGGATTTTAGGGCTTGATAGGTTATTACTGCAAGTTTGTTTGAAACTATGGAAGAATAACAACACCTTTAATGACATTAACTAAGAAGGATTCATTTTCATGGACTCCAGAGGCAAATCAAGATTTTGAACAACTTAAAGAGGCGATGTGAAAAGCTCTTGTCTTGACCACATCAGACTTCACAAAAAACTTTATTGTGGAAAGTGATGCCTTAGGAAATGACAATGGTGTTGTTCTAATGCAAGAAGGAAGGCCCCTTGCTTTTGAAATTCGACCACTCAAGGTAAAGGACTTACACGAACCCATTTATGAGAAGGAAATGATGGAAATACTACATGCATTGAAGAAATGACACCCTTACCTAATAGGTAGGCACTTCAAGGTCAAAATAGATCACGATAGTCTTAAATACTTTTGTTAAGGTCCTAACCCGCACATAGGTAGAACAATATATTCAGATGTAATAAAGGTCAATATTAATAAGGCCTTTCAATAAAATAGAATAAGGTGGATGTAAGAAGACCTAATAGAAGCTTCCGCTTCTAGAAGGATATTCCTAATGATGCTTCTTTTTAGTATAAATAGGAATCAAGGGTATGAGAAACCTAGCTTGGAGATTATCGTAACAGAGAGTTTCTCAACTGGAGGTTTCCCCCTTGAAGAGGCCCATGAACATTGCTTTATGAATCAAAGTGTTATTTTTGTTGTTGTTCTTATATCATTTATGTGTTATTGTGGAGATTATGCTAGTTATATTACTGTTATTCTAACATTTCTATCATTTTATTTCTATTCTGCATACTTTTTATATCTGGTACATTCCAAGTGGTATCATAGCACTTTCTTTGGCAGAAATTGTGGGAATTTTTTTTCAGGGTAGAGACATATTCCGACGTCTTTAAGCCACAAACATCTGTCATTACACGTATAAACCCGCGGTTGAGGGATTCATACATGCAGAAAATACAAGTGGTTCTTAGGCGCACATCTGTTGGCCACCCTTGTAACCCCTGTTGGTACCCCTTTGAGTGGTAGAGCATCAGACAAAACCTGTGTATGGATTGGACTAGATTTCCTGAAGCCCTCTTTAGATAAACCGATCGGCTACCTGACTGCTATAGTTCCACCGAGAACAACACTCGGGAAGATACTCTCTAGTACCTGGGTAGTCGGGTAGTACGGCTAAGGGTATAGTCTATCCTCCTTAGTTAGTGCCCTGAGATATTGGGTCGAGTACTACTTTTGGACCCAACATGTATATCAGAGAGATATAGCATAGGGAAAAACCTTGTCTGTAGAACCCTTGAATACCTAACCCTTGGGGGGACAGTAACATAAACAAATTAACACAGACAAGATCTCTTGCTGTGCAACTATGTTCAGGTTGCCAAGTAAATAAACATTTCTTTCTGGTTAAGCATCTGGGGATTTCATCACTACAGTATTCTTCAGACCAAAGTATAACTCCGTAGATGTATAAAAAAAAGTCTGGAATTTTTTTCACCATTATTTGAGACCTATTCCATTGGATTCATCTCTTCGCCCTTATCACATTCATCCATATCATTTTTCATAAAAAAAAATTTGACCTCGCCCACCCCTTTTCAGTTCAACCATCCTCATGGCCCATACCCGTAGCCAAGACCCGGAGTCTCACTTCAACACCTTGCAATCTAGTTTCCTCGAGACCCAAAAAGAAGTGAAACAACTCAGTGCTATTGTTGCCTCCATGGATACATCCATCAATACAACAATAAATACATCCATGCAGTCCTCAATGGAGGAAGTCAAACAAGAACTGACCACCCATCTTGAATCTGTCTTTGCATCACTCTACACCAAACTGAAGATCCCTATAGATGACCCTTTCCCTGACACACTTCCAAATAATGAAGGCGAACATTCCTCCCATTCCCATACCTTTCAGTACCATCACTTTCAATGCGACCTACGCCTTCCACGGGTGGATGTGACCAAATTTAATGGTTCGGACCCCACTGGTTAGGTCACCCAAATGGAACATTATTTATCTTTATACAAAATTACATATGACTTGGCCAAACTCTCGTATGGTGTTCTCCATCTAGATCAAGAACTTTGGTAATGGTGGCAATGGAGAAAAAATTCCCATCAAGGGTATATTGCTTGGACCCAATTTGTGACTGAGCTTTATGAACGCTTTGAAACTAACACCAACCATTTGGGCCGTTTGACAAAATTGAAACAATCAGGAATAGTAGAAGACTTCATAACTTCATTTGAGCGCCTGGCTTTTCGAACAGAGGGCATGACTGATGCTTTCTTTAGAGAGTGTTTTATCAGTGGCCTCAAGGAGGAGATTTGGGCCTATGTCCTCATGGTTTGGCCTGGGAGTTGGGTGGAGGCTACTAAAAAATATAAAGAATCACAACAAGTTGTTTCCTCTCAAAACCGTAAACCTTACTTTATCCCTCACCCTAAACCCATAAACCCCACTACTCCCTCCACCCCATTAAAGATCCAAAAATTGACCAGGGCTGAAATGGTTGAACGCCAACTCAAAGGCCTTTGTTATAATTGTGATGACAAATATTTCCCGGGCCAAAAATGTAAGGAACAAAATATTTTTATGGCCATCTCTGAGGATATTTTGGAAGAGGATGTTAAAACTCCCCTTATGCTTGAGTCACCTGAAATCACTAACATAAACTCTCCCTCTGACCCTCCCAAAGTGGAACCGATCATTTCCCTCAATTCTCTCACCAACTTCTCCACCCCCCAAACCCTCAAGTTAATCGGTTACATCAAGCATCAAAAGGTCATCATTCTGGTTGATAGTGGAAGAACCCATAATTTTATTCATCGTCGCATTGCCCAAGAAACCCATTGCTACATCCATGCCGTCAAAAATTTCCAAATCATGATTTCCAATGGTGGTTCTATGAAATGTGGAGGGCATTGTGAAAATGTGCGTCTCCAAATTGGTGACTACCACCTAAAATCCCATATGTTTGCTATCGACATGAGCGGTTGCGACATTGTGTTGGGTGCAGACTGGCTAAGGAATTTGGGCACCAATCTCATGGACTTTAAGGAATTAAGGCCACCAATATAAATTCCAAGGCATTACTGTTGGTTCACCTGAGGTCATTAGTTCCCATCGCATGGAAAAGATGCTCCAAAAAGGTCATTCTGGTGTCATTGCCCAACTCCATGCCATACAAGCAACAAAGACACCCCCGGTGCCGCAAGACCTCCAAGACCTCCTTTCTAAACATCAAATGGTATTTTCCACTCCCCAAGGACTCCCTCCTTCCCACGGTGCTCATGATCATTCCATTCTCCTTGTACCCAGAAGCCTTCCTCCCAATATTCGTCCGTATCGCCACCCCTTTTCACAAAAAAATGAAATTGAGAAAATCGTCCAGGAACTCCTTACTGCAGGTGTTATCCATCCTTATATGATCCCTTACTCTTCTCCGATTGTCATGGTCCTGAAGAAAGAAGGTTCTTGGAGAATGTGTCCTGACTTTCGTGCCCTCAACAAACTAACCATTAAAGACAAATTTCCCATTCCTGTCATTGATGAACTCCTGGATGAATTGAGTGGTGCCCAACTATTTACTAAACTTGATCTTCACTCGGGCTATCACCATATATGTATGAAAGAGGCAGACATTCCCAAGATGGCCTTTCGCACTCATGAGGGCCACTATGAGTTTTTGGTCATGCCCTTTGGCTTGTGTAATGCCCCCTCCACCTTCTGAAGCTTCATGAACCATGTCTTCCATCCTTTTCTCTGTCATTTTGTCTTAGTTTTCTTTGATGACATCCTCATCTATAGAAAAACCTGCACAGACCATCTTACCCATGTGGATCGAGTTCTCCATCTACTCTCTCAGCACCAAATTTTTCTAGAACAGTATAAATGTGCCTTTGGTGCCTCGGAAGTAGAATACTTGGGTCATCTGGTTGGAAAGGATGGCATCAGGGTGGATCTAGCAAAGATTGAATCTATGCAAGACTGGTTGCACCCAAAGACTCTCAAAATCTTGCGTGGATTTTTGGGATTAATAGGGTATTATCACAAGTTTGTTAAGAATTATGGCAAGATTGCAACACCTCTCATTTCTCTCCTCAAAAATAACTCTTTCACTTGGACTCCAACCATGTTTCAAGCTTTCCAAACCTTGAAGATGGCCATGTGCACCACTCTAGTTCTGGCCCTTCCTGATTTCACAAAGACCTTTATGTTGGAATGTGATGCCTTAGGGAAAGGAATCGACGTTGTCCTTATGCAAGAGGGTCAACCTTTGGCCTTCACCAGCAAGCAACTATCTGAAAGGAATCTGGGCAAACCCATCTATGAAAAATAAATGTTGGCTATTCTTCATGTCGTTGATCTATGGCACCCTTATCTCTTGGGGAAACATTTCCAAATTGAGATAAACCATCAAAGCCTCAAGTACTTTCTGGAACAATGCATTTCCTCCTCGGGGCAACAAAAATGGGTGACTAAAATATTTGGATATGATTATGAGATCATTTAAAAGAAAGGCAAAGACAATGTGGTGGTGGATGCACTGTCCCGAAAATATGAAGATGAAGGATCCCTTTTTTCTCTTTCCTTCATTGTACCAGATTAGCTCCAAGTTGTTCGCCAGGAATGGCTACAAGATCCCAAACGTTCGCATATGATCCAGCAATTGCAGACCAATGCTCCAGCTCCCCCAGGGTACTCTTGGCTCCAGGATGAGCTTCGATTCAAAGGCCATTTGTATTTAAGTAAACAATCAAATCTTAAATCCACGGTACTTTCTGAGCTTCATGCTACACCCACAGTGGGGCACTCCAGGTTCACCAAAACCTATGACAGGGTCAAACGTTCTTTTTTCTGGTATGGTATGAAACATGACATCTATAATTTTGTCGCTGAATGTGATGTGTGTCAACGCAACAAGGGAGAAACAATCAAATCTCCGGGCACACTACAACCTCTTCCGATCCCACCTGCTATTTGGAAGGATATCTCTATGGACTTTATTACAGGCTTACCCAAATCAAGAAATAAATCAGTCATAATGGTGGTTGTGGATTGCCTTTCCAAGTATGCTCATTTCTGCGCTCTTCAACACCCATTTACTGCATCCACCATGGCTCAAATTTTCATGGACCAGGTCTTCAAGCTTCATGGCATTCCACACTCTATTGTTTCTGATCATGACCCAACTTTCACAAAAAAAAATTGGCAAGAACTGTTCAAGCTTCAAGGCACCCAATTGCATCTCAGCACAACTTATCATCCCTAGACTGATGGTCAAACGAAAGTTGTCAACAAGTGTTTGGAAACATATCTAAGGTGTTTTGCCTCTGAAAAGAAAAATCAGTGGGTTCAATGGTTACCCCTAGCTGAATGGTGGTACAACACTTCCTACCATATAGCTACACGCATGACTCCTTTTGAAGCAGTATATGGACATAATCCACCTTCAGTTCTCTCATACTTACCGGGTACATTGAAGGTCCAAGCGGTTGACCAAACACTTACAGTTCAAGAGGATATTCTCCGTACCCTTAAAGAGAACTTGGTCATGGCACATAATCGCATGAAGAAACAAGCAGATCAAGGTCTCTCTGAACGTCAATTTGCAGAAGGGGATCATGTGTTTTTGCGACTGCAACCATACAAGCAAACTTCCCTCAAGGCCAAGCATTTTCAGAAGCTAGCGACCAAATTTTATGGTCCTTATACTATTCTCAAGCATGTGGGACAAGTCGCCTATCAGTTAGCTCTACCCAGTCATTTGAAACTACATCCTATTTTTCATGTTTCATTCTTAAAGAAGGTAATTGGAACTCGGTGCCAAATTCAAACCAACCTTCTCGATTTAGCTGAAGAAGGATCCATTTGGCTACAACCAGAAGTAGTTTCGGACCAGCATGAGCATTGCCTGCATCAGAGAACCATCAAGGAAGTGCTCGTCCAGTGGAAAGATACAACTCCAGCAGATGCCACTTGGGAAATAGCTACCATTCTGCAGTAGTTTCCACATATCAAGCCTTGAGGACAAGGTTATTTTTAAGGGGGTAGACATGTTAGGGTCTTAACCCACACATAGGTAGAGAAATATATTTGGATGTAATAAAGGTCAATATTAATAAGGCCTTTCAACAAAATAGAATAAGGCGGATGTAAGAAGACCTAATAAAAGCTTCCGCTTCTAGAAGGATCTTCCTCTAGATGCCTCTTTTTAGTATAAATAGGAGTCGAGGGTATGAGAACCCTAGCTTAGAGATTATTGTAATAGAGCATTGCTCGACTGGAGGTTTCCCCCTCGAAGAGGCCCATGAACATTGCTTTCTGAATCAAAGTGCTATCTTTGTTGTTATTCTTATATCATTTCTATGTTATTGTGGAGATTATGCTGGTTATATTACTGTTATTCTGCCATTTCTAGCATTTTATTTTTGTTCTGCATACTTTTTATATTTGGTACATTCTAACTTCTTGGAACAAAGACTATCTTCAAAAGAACAAAAAAAATGGGTGACCAAGATGTTGGGTTATGATTTTGAAATCATCTATAAAAAAGGGAAGAAAAATGTTGTGGTAGATGCACTCTCAAGAGCGGATGAAGATGTTGAGGCCTTTCTATGTTCTATCTCGATCATCCAACTTGATTGGATAATAGAAGCGAGGGATGAATGGAAGAATGATGAAAACAAGTTGACTCTCATTCAAAGGTTGCAGCAAGATTCTAGTGTATCAGATACATTTACATGGAAAAATGATTCACTATGGTACAAAGATGGCTTATATTTATGTAAGAACTCCCAAATCAAACAAAATGTACTATTGGAATTGCACACCTCTCCGGCAGGAGGGCACTCATTATTTTTGAAAACCTACAATAGGGTCAAGAAGGTATTTTTTGGGCTGGCCTTAAAACTAATGTTTAAAGGTTTGTTGAAGAATGTTTGGTTTGCCAACAAAATAAGGTGGAAACAATTAATACCCCAGGTCTTTTACAACCATTAGCCATCCCAAGTCAGTACTAGGAGAAGGTTTCCATGGATTTCATCACAGGGTTACCGAAGTATGAAGGAAATAGTGTCATCATGGTGATTGTTGATAGACTGACCAAGTACACACACTTTTTTGCACTCTCTCATCCTTTCAAAGCTAGTACAGTTTCCACCACATTCATGGAAACATATCAAAAGCTACATGGAAGCCCAAAGATTATTGTAAGTGGCAAAGATCTCATATTCACTGGACAGTTTTGGACATAATTATTTTCTTGTTTGGGTAGTTAATTGGATCATATCTCATCCTATCATCCTCAATTTGATGGAAAAACTGAAATAGTGAACAAATTTCTATAAGGCTACCTTTGTTGCTTTGTCTCTGATAAACAAGCATAATGGTTCAAATGGTTACCCTTGGTAGAATGGTGGTATAACACTTCCTTTCATACTACAAAAAAAATGACACCATTTATGGCACTCTATGGATACCACCCACCTTCCATCACTTCTTCTCTAAAAGAAAAATCTAAGGTTCAAGTAGTGGAATATCACATCGAGCATCAACAACAAGTTCTCCAACTCTTAAAGGACAGCCTCACCATGGCACAAAATTGCATGAAACAACAAGTAAAACAACATCGTAGTGAAAGAAGTTTTGAAGTAGGGGATTGGGTGTTTTTAAGACTACAACCATATAAACAAATGTCTCTCAAGCAAGCTAAGAAGGATAATAAATTATCGCCAAAGTACTATGGCCCTTATAAGGTGTTGCAAACTATTGGTACTATGGCATACAAATTGGAGTTTCCTGCATCTTCACGAGTACACCCGATTTTCCATGTTTCATGATTAAAGACGGTTATAAGTGACAAGATCCCAGTTCAAACTATATTTCCATAACTTGAGGAGGAAGGAAAAATCATATTGGAGCCTGAATCTATCACTAACATAAGAATTCACCAGTTGAGGAATAGATCCATTTCATAGTATCTCATTAAGAGGAGGAAACTACCCGCTAAATATTCCACTAGGGAAGATGAGTGTTTTATACAGAAGCATCAAGAATTACTCAAGCATTGTGGACAACACTTTTCTGAAGGGGAGGGGCATGTTAATCCCTAAATAGTGGCACATTACCCCCTAATTACGACATATTACATTAGTAATGTTATTTTATCTATGTTGGCTTGGGTCCATTAGTTGTATTTGTACCTCCTAGTCTCCTATATATACCAATGAGACATTTTCATTTGGAATCATATAGTATTTGGAAATTTATGTGGTGTATAAGGAGGTTTCCCCCTCGAAGAGACTTATTATCTGAAATTCTATCTTTTTCAAGGCACTGAGTACTTATTCTGAGGTTTTTTTATGATATTTTAATATTTGGTTACTAACACCCATCAAATATGAATTTTTCATGCTCTTATTCATTGAAAAATATGTCTTCATTTTATTCAAGACATACATGTAGTCCATGTTTTTCAAACAATTATTTTGACAACATTCACTTGAAATCAATTCACTTATGGAAATTGATTTAGTGAGAAATTATTTCCTAGACCTTGTATAACTAGAATTATTTGGATTGATATAGAAAGGTCTAGTCCTAGTCCTAGACACAATGTTTCTTTTCAATGTCTCCACTATTTCACCATCCTCACTAGAAGGATTTTCCTCATCACTAGAAGGAATATCAAGAAAAACATTGTCAGGAGATTGAACAAGAGGATGTCGATTACCTTAATTTATTGGATATGAATGATTGAGAATATGATATTCATTCCTAGGTCCATCATATTCATTGTTAATCTTGTTGATGAGAGGAATATCAAAATCACTAGAAAAATGATTACCATCCTTACCAATGTCATTGGATCTTCCATGAAAATATTCAGTTGAATGAAAATCATCATCACCCATAAGACTATAAATGCCATTAAGATTATCACTTGGAGAAAATTTTCCATCATCATCATCAGTACCTTGAAAATACTCATTTGGAGGAAAATCATCCACAACATTGTGTCCACCATTTACATAATCATCTTCACTATTTTCAAAATACCCACTTGAGGGAAAGTTTTCATCATCTTGCTCAATGCCTTGAAAATATTCATCACTATCTTGAAAATCCTCACTTGGAGGAAAATCATCATCAACAACATTGTTTCATTTTAATTTCTCACTTGGGAAAGAGTGTCCACCAATGTCATAATCATCTTCACTACTTTGAAAATCCCCACTTGAGGGAAATTCTTCATCATCCTCATTACTGGCTTGAAAATCGTCACTTGGAGGAAAATCTTCATCATCCTCATCGATACCTTGAAAATCCTCACTTGGAGGAAAATCATCATCACCAACATTGCTTCCTTTAAATTCCCCATTCTAAAAAGACTGTCCACCATTGCTATAATCGTCATCACTACTTTTAAAATCCCCACTTGGGGGGAATTCTTCATCATCCTCATTCACATGCCTTCGAAATCCTCACTTGGAGGAGAATATTCATCAATACCTTCAAAATGCTCACTTCGAGGAAATTCATCATCACCAACATTGACGTCTTTAAATTCCCCACTCGGGAAAGAGTGTCCACCATTGTCATAATCATCTTCACTACTTTTAAAATTTCTACTTGAGGGAAATTCTTCATCATATTCATTGGTGCCTTGGAAATATTCATCGATACCTTGAAAATCCTCACTTGGAGGAAAATTTTCATCCCAATCATTTAAATGTTGATCACAGTCTCCACTTCGACCTACATTTTGATTATTTTCATTACTATTAAACTGTTGAATAGATTGATCACCATCATATTCCTCCTCTTTATCATCGATGCCTTCAAATTCCCCTGATTTGGGACGTTCCTGAGGAATATGTTGAATACCATTGCTTGCACTATGATCAAACTTCTTACTAGATGAAGAATACAATGTCTCATTTGCATTACAAGCATTCCCATCACATTTACTAGTCCCAACAAAAGAGTTATGCGAACAATTTGTTGATGCCTCGAAAATAAAATATTCTTTATCTGATGAAGCCATCACTTCTAACTAAGAACATAGAATGATACAAATGTTCACCCTCCCAATGATATTCTTATAACTTGCAGATTGATCTTTTCCCTCTAAAATTCTCCCCCCAAAAAAATTTCCATCCAAAATTCTCCCTCGTGCAAAAAAATATTCCCTCCAAAATTCCCCCCCTCAAATTTTTCCCTCCAAAATTTCCCCCCAAATTTTTCCCTTTATTATTTTCCCTTAAAAATTAAAAACAACTTTTACTCTTTTATTTCGTTATTTACTTGTTAATTACAATATTTCTCATGCTTGTTTATTTATCCCACATTCATTAAACATAGCGACGATCCATATAATTTTAGGTATCTATGTAGAAAATCTTCTTCATTTTCATTTATCCCACATTTTTTATACTAACAATAATTTATATCATCTGTGTTATATATACATAGTCTTGTTTTGTCTTTTTACATTGTGTGAAATCTTGGGCAATATTCATTAAATAATTTGGAGGAAGCTACAAGGGAGAAACATCGAGAAGACATTCGAGGAGAATCAATAATTTCATAGATTAGTTATTTTTTAAATTCTTACCATTTACCAAAACAACATAAGAATCACATAAGAATTTTTCATGCAAAAATTATAAAAACCCTAAATGTTTTTATATTTTTTCTAATTTTTTCTAAAAAAATCACAACTTTTTAAAAAAATTGAGACTTTTTTCAAAGAAATTTTAACAAAATTCTTTAGTTTTTTTGAAAAAAATAAGAAAAAAAGACAAATTTAGGTATAGTTTTGTAGAAAAAAATAGCTTTTTTATTGTGTTTTACTTAATTTTTTTTAGTTTTGGCCTACGGGAGCGGTCTAGGCGATGCCTGGGGCTTGGCCGTGGGGGGGCTGGGGCAATGTCGGGCATCGCCTTAGCTCTCGGATGCCAAGGCTTGGTCCCGACATCATCCTAATAACACCATGGGCAAAAAAATTTAAATATTTTTTTAACTTGTTTCTTAAATTCAATGATTTTTTTTAGTTTATTATAATGTAAAAGGCCTAATTTTTGTTTTTCCTATAAGAAAAATGGTAGGAAAGAGATTATCTATGAATATATTTGGATCATGACCTGTAATAATGACATCCAAAATTGCAACTTGAACCTCCATGAATGCTAGGAAACAAATTTATAGAACAACACCTGAGCTATCAAGGGCAATGAAGAATGTTAGAGAGTGGAAATTTGCGGAAAGTGAAAACAAACTGGAATATTCTTGGTTTGTTAAAGACAAGCAAGACAACAATGGAGATCATATATATTTGTGTTGTGTCGAATTAGAAAATGTGCAAGGAAATTATCATACACTTGACTTGTTATGAGATATTGTTTAACTAGTCTCAGCCATAGATATTGCTTATGCACTCGTCAAACAAGGCAGAACTTATATCAAGATTAGATATTGTTTCAAATTGAGCAATTATAAGAAGAATGAATGTTTTGTAGAATTATGTGCATCCATCATTGATGACATTGAAAAAGGCAATGTAAGTTTTTTTATTTTTATTTTTGTATCGTTTATTATTTTTAGTATCATGATAATTTTTTAATATTATTTAACATGAAAATGTTATATTTTATATTTATAGGATTTTGCCAAACGACTTTCACATATGTTAGTGGGGATTTACTCTACAGAGAATAATACCATGGATGTCATCAACACTTTTCATATTGAAAAGACACAAGAAGGAAGGAAAAGCAAACAGAAAGTAATGAAGGTTGAAGTTGCAAGAGTAGACAGAGAAGAACATAAAAGAAGAAAGACAAGTCCTCATTCTAGAAATCCTAAAAGGGTTACATTTGAAAATGATGAAACTCCAAATGAAGGTTTTGTTGATATTATTCCTAGTGAGGATATCACTCCTTCTCACAAAAAGAATAACAAGATAAACACAAAAGAGAGATGGCCAATGATGAGTCCATTCCTATTGATTATGAAGAAATCATTGCTTTATATGAAACCCATTTAAATCTAGGGATAATTTTAAGGATGGAAGTTTATATTAAAATGTAGAACCCTGGGCTAATCCTACTAGTCCTTAATATGAAAAATGTAAAATGTTTAGCGATACTTTTGTAAAAATATTCAAATTTCTAAGAATTTTCTGTAGTTTCTATAAAATTTTGGCGATTTTCAAGGTAAAATAATTTTACTCTATGAAATTTGGGTGAATCATTTTTTGGGAGAAACATGCAAAATTAGCCCATTTGTGAAATTTAGCCCCTAAAATCATCTATGTAAATTATACATAAGAGGAAGAAAGAAAATGTTGTTGATGATGTTCAAGAAGACATCATTAGCTTTGAGTATTATAGTGAAAATCCTAAAGGTAGCAGAGAAATAATAACACTGGGTGTTGATCTAGATGATGATATTATGAAAACAAAACAAAATTCCATTCAAAATAGATTGAGGATGACGAACTTAGTTTATGATGGCCATACATTTCAATTAAATGTGAAACAACTTTATAAACCCACAAAAGGGCAAGAAAAATATCAAATTAAAAAACCATATCACTTGCATATTCACATTTTGAAAGCATTGATTAGGTACAATCCATATGCACATGTGGTTGACTACCTAGTTCTTGTTGACCCAATGGAATTTCCTACGAGGGAATAATTTGATAGATCAAAATGTTTTGTCTACAAATATTATGTGATTGGAGGAAACCATTCTTCAAAGTCTAGAAGAGAATTGATGCAAGAATATCCCAATAATCCTCTTTTTGAGATAGTTAATTCATAATTTATGCGGGTTTAACATATTCATAAGAAACATTATTGGCATGGGATCATAACACAAACAATGAGTACATAATGACCATGAATTTCATTCAAAGGGTGACATTTATCCATAGTGAGTTTTCTGAAATATTTCATAGGGAGAGATCAAATGTTGATGCCAAGTTTCATAAGCAATGTTGTATGGAAATTGATTTCCCACTTGATTATGAAAATACAAAAGAAAAAAATTGCAACGGAAGTGATTTATTTAGAGCTGTGGATAACTATTTTCAATTGGGATTTAGAACTTGACTTGTATGGGATTTGATAGATGAGATCTTCACCCTATGGAAAAATATTAGTATAAAAAATCAGAGAGTTAAGAAGGCTAAACCATTGATATGTGGCACAAGTAAGTTAGGTCATGAAATAAAAAATCTTTCAGATGATATGACTATAACACCTTGGAGAAAAATACAACGAGTGAAGGATGATAAACTTATCATAGCTATATTATCACGTGTAAGGTTGGGATAATTGTCAATGGAAGAAATGTGTGATGAACTTAAAAACTAAGTTTGTTGAGTTATTTTTATCTATGTTAGGACAAGAAAATTGATTTTTTTAGTTTAACATATCAATGTTCTAAGTATTTTATTATATATATCATTATAACGTTTTTTTTTTTTAATTTAGTCACAGGGTGTATATGAGAATATGAGAGGAAATGGTTAAGATGTTGAATGCAAAAAGTTGGGATGATGTTAAACTCAACTATCTAGATTCAAGCTCTACAGTAGTATTGAATTTTTTTTTGTTGCATTCAAAAAAGTATGTTGATTTATTACATTCATATTATTTGTTTGTAAGTTAATTTATTTCTATTTTAATAGTCATAGATATGTAACTATATGTTTGTTTGTTTCATTAAAGATGCCAAAGAAGAATGCAGATGGAGTACCCGAAACCTTCAAAAGTTTTATTCAAAAAACCAAGTTTGAAAGAGAAAGAAGGAGACGTGTTCAAATTGTTGAACTTGATGACACCCTTGATCACTACATTTGGAATGGGCTCGACACTGTTCAATATAATATAATATTAGGTGATTGTGAATAGCTTGCAAATATTGTTCCTAAAAAATAATACTCGCTATTTATTGTGAATATCCCTCATGGTTATAATATCTTAAACATTGGATATGATACTAAGCCTTATACTTACCAAGCATTCAATAAAATGGTTATGGGATTTATGGAAGTCACAACATCATCATTTTGGAGATTCATGGTATTTCATTTAGACACACAACAAGGATTAGTACAATCAAGCTTCAAGGGAAAATAAAGGAAAATGATGCAATTTCTTTGGTAAGATATTGAAAGTGCATGTTTAGCAATTAATATTAGAAAACAATTTTATTAATTCACAAGTTAATTAAATTTGCACTTATTTATGTTACAAGAACAACCCTAATATTAAGAGCTCCAATAGATAATCATTTAAACGTGATTTTGAGAGTATACATCTTGCAACCTGGACACAAGATGATTCTTATAATTCTATTCTTGTCAATGTAAAGGATGGAGAGACTCGTCGTAGTGTATTGGTATACAATGTTGTGGTTAGAAAACTAACATACGAGGAAAAATATTTGAAAGGACACATGGTTAAGATTTATAAAAAACCACAAACATTAATTAATTATCTTATAGATACATTTTCAAATGAAGGAGAATGGGTTTTGGATTTGTTCTTGGGTTCAGGTAAGAATTATGATCTAATACTTATGAAATCATACTTCAATCTTATATTATTTTTAATTTATGTATTTTTACAGTATTTAACTTCATTATTTATTTTTTATTTGGTTATTAGGTACAACATTAGTGTGTTTCTTATAGAAGGGAAGAAATTTCATAGCCATTGAAAGTGACCCAATGTAGTGCAGTTTTATTCAACAAAGAATTCATGCTATTCCAATTCTTCTAGATGAAATGAAAGAAGTTGGCTTGAGGAAAGGAGATTTTAGTGAATCAAAGGTGGAAAAAATTTCAAAGGAACCTCAAGTACCATTAGGAGGAATGATTGGAAAGGATCACTTTGGAGAACTTGTGGGTATCAAAGATCCAATGGAAGAACAGAATGACACAATGGAAGCACAAAATGATGTCGAAGAAGATGATAATGTGTCTGTTGAGAATGTGTCTATTGAGAATGATGAATTTGGGATATATGATATTGTTGATTAGTTTTAAGATTCCCTTGAAGATGATGCTCAATTTTGCAAATTTTTTATGACCTATAACTGTAATGTTTTGACTTTCATATTTTAAAATAAGAATGAAGATGTATCTATTGTTGTTTTGTGATCAATCTTTTTATTGTTTTCTTTTTCATTTTGTTTGTTTGTGAATCACTATACTATGGAAAATTTTATTAAATATTGTTATTTTTTTACTTCAAATTTATACAAATATGAAAGAAAATGTTAATTTTTTTATAAAATTTTGATTTTTTTTGTTCAATTATGTCCATGAAAATTCTTTATTTGACATGCTATTTTAAATCAATATGTACCAAAATGTATAGGTTTTTTTTATTATATATAGCTATAAAATGTATAGGTTTTTTCATTATAAATAGCTATAAAATGTATAGGTTTTTTTATTATATATAGCTATAAAATGTATATTTTTTTGCTAAATATTAACAAATAGTGTTATTTAACTACAATTGTTTTCTTTGTATTGAAGTAAAGGTAAACAATGTGTTAAAAATGATGTTTTCCACTATATTTCAAAAGTATGGAACAATAAAGTAATTAAGGAGACACAATTATATGAAAAATCGTAACTTCAAAAAAGTAAATGGCAAAAAATATTTTTAAGATTGAAAGAAGCATGGAAAAATGACTAAAAACACCGTTGAATAAAAAATAATAATTTAGAAGAATTTGAAAATAGATGAAAAATAAACGTTTAAAAAAATAATGTGGAAACATTGTGGATCGAAATATTTAAAATATCGAAAAAACACCTAAAAGGGGAGGGGAGGTGCTACTAGTAGCACCATTTTTAAAAATGGGGTAAAAAATTGGACCCCCCAAAAAATAAGAACTATGTAGAGTTATCGTTAAGTTGGTAATTATATTATTAATAAAAATGAAATTATCCCGCCCCCTCCCCCCCATATAGACACATATATATCAAAGAAAGAAAATATCCAAATGTAAATAAAAATAAAATAAAGAAAAGAATGAAATAATAAGAGGGAGGAGAAATACAAGTCACTATGCTAAGAAAATAAATGGAGGATAAAGTTGGGATCCAATTTTTGTTGATCTTACAACTGTCATTTCTATTGAGGTTACTGGGTCTCCTTTCAATCTCGATCGCTTCCGTAAATTTTCTATTGAAATGATGGTCCATTTTAGCTAAAATATTGGCTTCATCAAAGAAAATAGGACGCTTAGTTTTTTCTGAGTGCTTGGGTAGAGAAAACGAATGAGGACGATTGCGTTTAATATCAACAACATGTTCCTAGATTCTAATACTCACCAAGAAACTAGTTTCAACCACATAAGGTTTTCCACATGAACATGAGATCATATAGACACCTTTATGATTTGAGGGATCAATTGGGTTTTTAACAAATTTTAGGGAGTTCCTAATTGTGGATAAGGGCTTGAATGTTTCTCCAATGTTTTTCTTCTCTAGGACCTTAGCATTCTTGTCCATGATCCCTTGAATGTAGAGCAAGAAGACCTTGGAAACCTATTGAATATGTTTTTTTCTACTAGGTCTTCTAATAGCATTTTGAAAAGACTTAACTCACTCACGTTTATTATAACGATTATTCTTAAAAACCTCCAATTTATGGATTTTGTCTTCTTTGAAATGATCTTCATTTGAGATTTTAAGAGCTTTGGTATTTAGAGTGTTGATAACACCTAGTTTTTGAGTTGGATGGTGGTGGGCTTTAGCATGAAGATATTTCTCAGTGTGGCTCTTTTTTTTCGTAAACTTGGTGCACCATAGATCCATATGGTTTCTTAGTAACATGAACATATAAGAAGGGAAGGCTACCATCAACCTCAATCGTCATGGTGTTAGATTGGTTGTTGAGGTGTTGAACAATTTTCTCCACGTTTTCACACCCATGAGACTAGAAGACAAAGGTATCACCAATAAATCTAACCCATAACTTTTGCTTGATGATAATATAATAAATATTAAAATGTATTTATAAATATTAAAGTTACTTGCTTTACATTATAATCTAATAATAATAAAATAGTAATCTTCTTAAATGCAATATTATTAACATCTTCTATATGAATTATAAATAATAATAATAAAGTAACATTTTCTATATGAATTATAAATAATAATATTAAAGTAATAGTTCCAAAGTATGATAATAGCTTAATAAATTTATTATAACAATGATGATGATGATGATTAATGTCTATTGAAACCAATTGGTCCATGTGACTTTAAGAAGATAGGAGATTACTTTTGTTTCTTTAAAATAACATTTCTATGCTGAAAAAGCATCGAGAGAAGCATTCCAACATCACCATAGTATTGATCACTTAGGAGGTTAGGAAGGTTGGTAATGTGGAATATATTTTTAAATTTGGATCTAGTATGGGTATAGGCATGGCAATCTAAGAGGAAGTATTTTTTATCTTCTACCTGATTATTGTCACAAAGGTGACATATTCTCTCATCCCATGGTGTTTTGGGAGCTGTCCAATGCCCAATTTCACTATGTAGCTCTTGGGATTTTGTTCTTATTTTAGCAATGTTGATTTTCTTCTTTTCACTTTTCAAAACTAAGAGGTAATTTTGATCTTCTAAATTAGGGTTGACCACCTCCTTGTAGTATCTTAATTTCCTTTTACCCACTATTTCTTTATCACACTACATATTATCCTTAAATTAATAAGTGACAATATTTGTAATATTATCTATATTCTACATAATGGTTTCTAGTATTCCCCAGTGATTTAGCTAATATTTGACATATTTATGCCATCTCTTCTTGAGCCGCTGGTGGTTTTGGATAGAGTTAGAAGTAATTTTGGGGAGCCTCTTGTCATCCATGTTGTTTATCTTGTTCTTGTGCGTTAGGTATCTGATCATATAAATGATATCAAATGGGGGAAATGATTGCTTCTATGAGGAGGATAGGATAGGATGTATTACCCTTAATTTTGAGATTATAATTTATAAAATTATTTTGGATTTGTTCTATCTTTCTCTAGGATTCTATATATTTACTACAACCCCAAAATTCACATCCATATAAGTTAAATGGAGTGATGAGAGTGTAAAAGATCATCTTTTTTTTTTATCCCAAAGCCAAGTTTTGCTGATTTACAATTCTTTTCGAGTTCATAATAAGCTTTCCACCCTCCATTTATCCTTATTTCAACACTATAGTTCCAATTGAGCTTGTGGTGGATATTGATTCCAACATACTTGTATGAATGAACTTCCTCCAAGCTATTGTTGTCATAAACAAAAGTATTGTAGGTGATCCTTTTGGATTTAATTATCATAACCTTTGTTTTGTCAATGTTCACATTCATGCCCATGTTATATCATAAGTCCTTGAGGGTTATTATTTTCTTACCTAGGTCATAGAGACTATCCTCCATAAGAACAATATCATAAACATAAAGATATATGATTTTAATAACATCTTTATAACATTAATTTATATATACAACTAACTATTGTATTATTTATTTTAATTAAATATAAACTAACCAATATACTCGTTTTCAATACCATGTTTTTAATTCAATTTAATTCATATTAATTTATGTCATGGATTTGATGTTCTTCACAAAATTATTCTTGAGGATGGACCAAAATAGATTGGTTTGAAACTTTGATTTTAAAAATGGATGCAATATTTCCAAAAAAATCCCAATACAATGATATTGTTCACAAAAGTATAAGGTTTGAAATTATCAGTCTTATTTAAAACAATGGAAATAACACAAATCAAAACTTGTCTCAGTATGACAAGTTCATGTTCTCTTCTCTATAATTGAACTAGTTTTGCATACTCTGTGAAAAAATAAGTGTGTTCAAAATAGGCTCAAAACAAACTACACGTAAAATACCACTAAGGCACTTAGCATTATGATAACCATACCCAAAATTTATCTTCTTTGAGACCATTAAGAATTTATTAGCTCTCAATACCAAATGACCATATGAATGCACCTCTTTCTTCAAGTAATGTAATATCCTTCTTAAGATTGAACCAAATGTATTAACACTACATTTCAATATTCAATAAATACATTTCGATGATAAAAAAATTTAGACATTACATAATTAAAAATCTAGATATAATTTATCCAATAATAGGGAATTTAAAATACAAAAATACAAATACTCCTAAATTCACATAAAAATAAACTTGATTAACTAAAGAAATGATACAGATTGTCAATCTCTTAATGTTGCAGTGTGATATAATGTTGAAGTTAACATTTTAACGTCAACCATCGTAAAACCTCTTAACGTCATAATATGACATAATCCTTGATGAACATGAAATGCAACATAACCATTGAGGAACATTGAATTCAACATAAGTCAACAAAGTTAAACATCACAATTTGACATAACCATTAAGAAATGTCACATTCC
>ML784890.1:145065-177591 GCA_009831015.1 Picea engelmannii | reverse complement strand
AAATTTTGAAAATGCTATCATAGATGATGAAAAACATGAAAAATCCTTGGAAGACCTTCAAAGTAAGATCATTGATTTGATAGCCAACACTATAACTAAAAATGTGGTTACATTGTAAAATATTTTTGATTCACAATATAGAAACTTCAAAAGGCCAACAAATGTCAAGACACATAGTTCATTTATGCAATAAGAAGTGATCAATATAGGAACTAGCAAGGATGTATTTTCCTGGACATACAACGACTTAAATATATATGGCACTAGAATAATTCAACACACCATCCAATAAAAAAAGAATACAAGCCTCTTTTATCTTTTTATTTTGAATATGATTTCTTTTAGGTTTGTATAGACTTTGATTCCTCATTTGCCTCACAATCCTGATCATTCTTTCAAAATAGGTAAATCAAATGAGCCTTCATGTTTCACTTTCTTTTTTATGATACATATGGATGTCGGTGGCCTCCCACCTATTCCAACTGGTTCATTTTTGGTAGTTTTCCAGTTTGGCAGTTTTTTTCCTAGTTTTTAGGTCCCTGACTTTCGGAGCCGTTTTGAGGCCCTAAACAATGTTTTTAGGGATTGCCACAACTATATTGTACTCTAAGTGGGATTTTTATGGAAAAATGTGTATTCCTTGGATAGACCTTTCCAATGGGATATTCTACACCTAAAACGAAGATCGTATGCAAAAGTTACGACCCCGAGAAGTTGATGGACTAGCTTACCCCAACGGAGCCCACATGACTTTTGGAATTTCATCTCCTAGGGTTAGGTATTTGTATGTATAGGGTTTTCAAATTTATTCTTATTGTAAAAATTCCTTGATATCCTCATTGTAATCATCTTCTTGCGAATGATCTCATCCATCACATCTCTTCTTAGAGATAAGCCACCACCATTCCAACAAACTTGTTTTCCATTGCATTTTACAGTTTCAACTTATTTCCTTATTGAATAAAAACCATTGTTACTATATCTATTTTATTCTATGTTAGAATATTTTAGTAATAATATGTATTCATTTCATTTTTATCATAAAATCTGCATCAGTGGTATCAGAGCAGTCTGCTCCTTGTCGTTTTTAATGCATGTCCCCGACAAGGTCAAGGTACAAAGAATAGGGTCTTGAGATTATTTCTCTTGAGGAAAAAATCTCTCGCATCCCAAGTGACCTCTCATGGTGGGAGAAAATAAATACGATGGGACAAGAGATCCTCTCAAAATGTTTCTAGAGGAATCCCTCATGCAACGGAGGAACGTGATGATGGATAGTTTTGCGCAAATCCTTTGACAACTACCAACAGGCGATGCATCTTACTCAAGTGGAATCGCCGCCCCCTTCAAGGTACAAATCAACTTTGATATTCCTATATTTGAAGGTCAGATAGACATAGATGCTGTAGACAAATGGTTAAAAATGCTAGAAGGTTATTTTTCTGTCCATAACTTTTTGAATAGAGAAAATATCACTTTTGAGCTCCTCAAAGTCGTTCCCCATGTCAAAGATTGGTGGGAGACTTTGTGTGAGAAAAAGTGAACAAAGGAACCCTCATTATTTACATTCGCGGTCTCCTGGGAGTCCTTTAGGAATGCTATTATGGAATAATACTATGATGTCGGAAGTTATGACGACCTGTATACAAAATGGACCACACTGTGGAAGGAAAGAGACCAAGTCATGCCAGAGTTCACAAATATCTTCCATACCTTGGGCACCAAGTTGGGTATCAAATATTATGAGTGAAATTGGGTACTCAAGTATCTCAGTGCTCTGCATAGATACATCTAGGCCGAAATGGATTTTCTAGACATCTCGTCCATGGGCATGGCCTATCAATATTTTGTTAAAATCGAGCAAAAGCTTAAATAAAAGATGCGACAATTTGGGCCTGGAAACCCCTCACATCAAAAGCCAGGAAAGGGTGCCCCCAACCCATAGAACAAAGGATAGATAAAATATGGACAACATCAGGACAACTAGTCCAAGATGCAAAAGATACTGGGAAGTGGTGCGACTTCCACAGGAGCCCCTAGCATAACATTGTTGATTACTGCTCAAAAAAATCACTCGTGGCGGAGTTGGAAGCCTCAGAATTAGTTATGGGTTCCAACTTGGAGTCAGAACCATAAAGGGGGAGACAAATAATTGAAGTGGAACCTAGTGCCACCATTTCTACCACCAAGATCCAGCCCGATGAGCTAGACAAGCTAGAGGTAGGAAAGCGCCTTTTTCATTCACAGATGTGGGTGAAAGGCACCCCATTGCACTTCATCGTGGATACTGGTAGCTATAAGAACCTCATCTGAGCAGAGGTCTTCAAGTTACTAGCCCTTCCAACAATGCCGCACCCGTATCCCTACACCATTGGATGGCTCTGCCAAGGAAGCGATCTTTGCATCAACCAATAGGGTCGCATGTCATACGACATCAAGCCCTTCAAAGACGAGGTATTTTGTGATGTTTCTCCTCTCAAAGTTTGTAATTTTCTTTTGGGCCAACCTTATTTTTGGAAACGTCATGTTTTATATGAATCTAGGACTCCCAGTGTTATTATTAATTTGAACAAGAAATTTTATAGGGTACCTGAGGCAGTCCCACCTAGTGTTATTTCCTTGGTATCTGCTAAGAAATGCAAGAAGATCATCTCTCAGAATGGGAATTTTCTCTTCTTCATGATTCACTCTTAGACTGAGAAAAATATCGCAACCACATCCAGGGCCTCCATGGTCTACCTCTTGACGCAATAGAAGCAAGTGGATAAGGTTTTGGAAGAATACTCAGATATCTTCTTCTCACCTACCGGCATACCTCTACACTGTCAAGTCAAACATCCCATCGATATGACCCCCGACGCACCGTTTCCCAATGGTCCAATATACCACCTCTCTCTGTTAGAGAATGAGAAGATCAAGCAAAATATCCAATAACTTATCCACCAATGGCACATCCATCCCAAATCATCACCTTGTGGGAGCCCAATCATGTTGGTGCAGAAGAAAGATGGGACCTGGAAAATTTTCATTGATTACTAGGCCCTGAATAAAATCAAAGTCTGGAACTAGTACCTGATTCCCAGAATGAATGACCTCCTTGATCAACTCACAGTGGCCAAATACTTTAGTAAGATTGATCTAAAGTTTGTCTACCACTAGGTCCCAATAGAACAGACAGATGTATGGGAGACTGCCTTCAAGTCCAAAGAAGGTATTTTTGAATGGTTGGTCATGCCCTTTGGCTTGATCAATGCTCCAACAAATTTCATGAGTATGATGGACGATATCCTATGACCTTTCACCAATACGTTTTTAGTGGTGTATATGGATGGAATCCTCATCCACAACAAAACTTGGGTAGAATACTTGCATCATATTCAACAGGTTCTGCACTCCATGTGACAGCACAAGATATATTCCAACTTGGAAAAATGCTCCTTCATCATGGATAGGGTCCATTACCTAGGCTACATCATTGATCAACATGGTGTGCATGTGGATACAACCAAGATCTAGGTCATATGTGACTGGCTAGCCCCAACCACACTCACTGAGCTTCGGAGCTTTTTGGGCCTGGCCAATTTCTATCACAGGTTCGTTTTTGGATTCTCCCATATTGGATGGGCCCTCATCCAAGTAACCAGGGGTGGTGGTAAGGAGAAATTTGTGTGGGGCCCGTCACAACAACAAGAATTCAATGATTTGAAGCAACTCTTATGCTAAGCCCCAATACTTTCATTACCAGACCTACAAAAACCCTTTGATATTGAGATAGATTCTTTAGACTATGTTGTGGGCATCGTTCTCACTCAGAACAACCACCAAGTGGCCTATCATAGTGAGACACTATCAGATGTTGTTTGTAAGTACCCTACTTACAACAAAGAAATGTACTCCATTGTGGAAGATTTCCGCGAGTGGAGACATTACATTCTTGGGAAGGAGAAAGTCATCCACATTGATCATAAACCTCTACAGTTCATGCAAACATAAGGAAAATTATAGAGTGACCGCCATCATAAGTGGTCCACATACTTGTAGCAGTTCCACCTCAACATCAAGTATAAAATAGGAAGTACCAACCAAGTCATTGATTGCCTCAGCCGACCTCTAATCGTGTCCCTCACCATAGTGCTAGACTCTTCTGAACACAAGACATGTGGATGCCCCCACCTCTATGAGAAAAAACCTGACTTCACCACTACCTACCAAATGTTGGGCGCAAAATCAGTGGTCGCTAATTTTTGTCTTCAAGATGGGTTGTTGTGCCGTCTGTTTCATCTCTGCGTTCCCACAAGTGAGCGAGAAAATATGATTTGGGAATCCCACTACAGTCGGGTGGATGGAAACTTCGGCATCTAAAATACAATGGAAGTGATGAAAAAACATTTCTACTAGCTTAAAATTTGATAGGATTTCGGCAAGTATATCAGGTCCTGCATTGCCCGCATTATCGCCAAACCAACCACTAATAAACAAGGATTATACACCCCTCTACCTAATTCTAAAAGGGCATGGGAATCCATATTAATGGATTACATGTCGATATTTTCGTCCACCAAGAGGGGAAATGACTATGTTTTGTGGTTGTTGATCGCTTTTCCAAGATGGCGATTCTGGCCATCTGAAAGAAAAGCATCACAGCATAAGCCACTGCTAATCTCTTATTTGAACGAGTATGGGTACATTTTGGAATCCCACAAACCATTTTCTCATATATGGACAACTGGTTCCTCAACAAATTTTGTTCGAGCCTCTGGTCACTGCTAGACACCAAGCTTACCAAATCTACTTCCTTCCACCCCCAGACAGATGGCCAAATGGAGGTCTTCAATCAGATGATCGTGCATATCATGTGCATGTACAATTACAAGCACCCCTACACATGGGATGACAATATTCCCTATGCTCAACATAGCTACAAAAAATCACTACATGTAGGTCAAGGGCACTCAAAAACAAAGGATCCATCTTTATTGGGTTGTCAAAACAGGGCAACTCATGCACCAAGGAAAATGGCTCACCTATGGCCAAATTCAACAGAAATTTCCTCATATAATGGGGGCACTCAACGCAATGGATACCATTGATTCCTAAGGGGAAAGGATTGATCAATATGGATGTCGGTGGCCTCCCACCTATTCCAACTCGTTCATTTTTGGCATTTTTCTAGTTTGGTAGTTTTTCCTAGTGTTTCTAGGTCCATGACTTCCAGGGCCATTTTGAGGCCCTAAACATCGTTTTTAGGGATCGCCATAGTTAGACTATTGACTGGGTCAAAGTCTGACAAAAAAATGTGTATTCTTCAAATAGACCTTTCCAATGGGATATCGTGCGCCTAAAATGGAGATCGTATGAAAAAGTTACAACCCTGAGAAGTTGATGTACTAGCTTACCCCAATGGGGCAAACATGACTTTTGGAATTTCATCTCCTAGGGTTAGGTATTTGAATGTCTAGGGTTTTTGAATTCATGCCTATTATAAAAAGGCCTCAAGAGCCTCATTGTAATCATCTTCTTGTGAATGAGCGCATATGTCACATCTCTTGTTAGAGATAAGACGCCACCATTCCAACAAGCTTGTTTTCTACTGCATTTTACAATTTCAGCTTATTTCTGTATTGAATAAAAACCATTTTTATTGTATCTATGTTATTATATGTTAGCATATTTTATTAATACTCTGTATTCATTTCATTCTAATCATAAAATATGGATCAGTGGTATCAGAGCGGTCTACTCCTTGTCATTTTTAATGCATGTCCCCGACAAGTTCAGGGTACAAAGAATTGGGTCTTGCGTTTGTTTCCCTTGATGAAAAAATATCTCGCACACCCAAGAGAACTCTCATGGTGGAAGAAAATAAATATGACGGGACAAGAGATCCATTCAAAAATTTTCTCGAGGAAGCCCTCATGCAATAGAGGAACACGAAGATGGATATTTTTGGACAAATCCTTCAGCGATTACCAATAGGTGACGCATCTTCCTCAAGTGTAAGCGTCGCACCCTTCAAGGTACAAATCAACTTTAATATTCCTATATTTGAAGGTTATATAGATGCATACATTTTAGACAAATGGTTAAATCTGCTAGAAGTGTATTTTTCTGTCCATAACTTTTCGAATAGAGAAAATATCACTTTTTCTCTCCTCAAAGTTGTTCCCCATGTCAAAGATTGGTTGGAGACTTTCTATTAGCAAAAGTAAACAGAGGAACCCTCATTATTTATAGTCACAGTCACCTGGGAGCCCTTCAGAGATGATATTAAGGAACAATACTACCTTGTCAGAATCTATGACGACCTGTATACAAAATGGACCACACTACGGCATGAAAGAGACCAAGTCGTGCCAGAATTCACAAATATCTTCCATACCTTGCGCACCAAGATGGGTATCAAAGATTATGAGAAAAATTTGGTACTCAAGTATCGTAGTTATCTACATAGATACATCCAAGACGAAATGGAGTTTTTGGACATCTCATCCTTGGGCACGACCTATCGATATGTCATTAAAATTGAGAAGAATCTCAAACAAGAGACATGACAATTTGGGACTGGGAACCCCTCACAGCAAAAGCCAGGAAAGTGTGGCCCCAAATTGCATAACAAAGGATAGTGAAAGTATGGAAAACATTAGTACAACCATTCCAAGCCGCAAACAAATAAGGACACCAAAAAGACAAAGAAAGACATCAGGAAGTGGTGTGACTTCCACAAGAGCCCCTGGCATAACACCATTTATTATCGCTCAAAGAATTCATTGGTATCGGAGGTGAAAGCCTATGAATCAGATACAGGTTTTGACTCAAAGTTAGAACCATAAAGGGGGAAATGGATCATTGACATGAAACTTAGTGCCACCATTGCTACCACCAAGCTCCAACCCGGTGAACTAGACAAGACAGAGGAAGGCGAGTGCCTTTTTTATTCACAGATGTGGGTGAAAATCACCCTATTTCACTTCATCGTGGATAGTGGTAGCCAGAAGAAACTCATCTCAACAAAGGTCATCAAGCGGCTAGCACTACCAATAATTCCACACTCACAACCCTACACCATTGGATGGATCCACCAAGGAAGAAATCTTTGCGTCAACCAACAGTGTCGCATGTCGTATGACATCAAGCCCTTTAAGGATGAGGTATTGTGTGATGTTTCTCCTCTCGAAGTTTGTAATGTTCTTCTAGGCCAACCTTATTTGTGGAAACGTCTTGATGCATATGAATCTGGGCCTCTAAGTGTTATTATTACTTTGAACAAGAAATTGTATAGGATACCTGAGGCAGTCCCACCTAGTGTTATTTCCTTAATCTCTGTTAAGAAATGCAGGAAGGTCATCCCTCAAACTGGGAAGTTTTTCTTCTTTGTGATTCACTATCAGACTGAGCGAAAGAACGCATCCACATCTAGGGCCTTCATGGATAACCTCTCCATGCAGTAGAAGTAAGTGGATAAGGTTGTGGAAGAATACTCATATATCTTCTCCTCACCTACCAGGGTACCTCTGCACTATCAGGTCAAACATCCCATCAATCTAACCTCTGACGCATCATTTCCCGATTGGCCATTCTATCTCTGCTCTATGTTAGAGAATGAGGAGATCAAGCGTAAGATCCAAGAACTTCTCCACAAGGGGCACATCCATCCCAACTCATCACCTTGTGGGATCCCAATCATGCTCATGCAGAATAAAGATAGGACTTGGCAAATTTGCATTGATTATCGGGCTCTAAATAAAATCACAGTCTGAAACTGCGACCCGGTTCCCCAAATAGACGACCTTCTTGATCATCTCACAGGGGCCAAATACTTTAGTAAGATGATCTAAAGTATAACAAACAGATATATGAAAGGCCACCTTCAAGTAAAAAAAAATCCTTTTTTAATGGCTGGTCATGCCCTTTGGTTTCAAAAATCCTCCAACAACTTTCATGAGGATGATGGATGATATTCAACAACCTTTCACTAATAATTTTGTAGTGGAGTATCTGGATGACATCGTCATCTACAACAAGACTTGAGCGAAACACTTGCATTATATTCAACAGGTTCTTCACACCCTGCGGAAGCATAAGCTATATGCCAACTTGGAAAAATGCTCCTTCAGCATGGATAGGGTCCATTACCTAGGATACATCGTTGATCAACATGGTGCGCATGTGGATCCATCCAAGATCCAGGTCATCCGTGTCTAGCCAGCCCCAACCACACTCACTGAGCTTTAGAGCTTCCTGGGCTTGGCCAATTTCTATCACAAGTTTGTGTCGTGATTCTCCCATATTGCATGGGCCCTCAACCAAGTAACCAGGGGTGGTGGTAAGGAAAACAAATTGTGGGGCTTGTCACAACAACAAGTGTTCGATGATTTGAAGCAATGTTTTTTCTCAGCCCTGGTACTTTCATTACCGGACCTACAAAAATCCTTTGAGATCGAGACAAATGCTTCAGACTATGTTTTGGGTTTCATTCTCATTTAGCACAACCACCCAATGGATTATCATAGTAAGACAATATTAGATGTTATCCATAAGTACCCTACTTACAACAAATTAATGTACTCCATTATGTAACCTTTCCTCCAGTGGAGACATTACATTCTTGGGAAGAAGACATTCATCCACACTTATCATAAGCCTATACAGTTCATGCAGACACAAGGCAAATTGTAGAATGACTACCATCAGAAGTGGTCCACATACTTGCAGCAGTTCCACCTCAACATCAAGTATAAAATAGGAAGTACCAATCGAGTCGCTGATTGAATCAACCAACCTACAGTAATTACCCTCACCACATTGCTAGACTCTTGCATCCATGAGACCTATGAATGGCCCCACCTCTATGAGACCGACCCTGAATTCGCCCCTACCTACCAAATGTCAGGTGCAAACTCAGTTGTCACTAATTTCCATCTTCAGGACGGGTTGTTGTGCAATCTGGGCCATCTCTACTTCCCCTCAATTGAGCGAACAAAGATGATTTTGGAATTCCACTACAGTTAGGTGGTTGGACACTTCGAAAACAAAAATATAGTGGTAGTGTTGCAGAAACATTTCTACTGGACAAAACTTTGGCAGGATGTCAACAATTATATCAGGTCCTACATTGCATGCGTTATCACCAAACCGACCACTAAGAAATAGGGAATGTACACCCCTCTCCCTACTCCTTCCAGGGCATGGGAATCCATCTCAATGGATTACATTTTGGGCCTTCCATCCACCAAGAGGGTAAATGACTTTGTTTTTGTGGTTGTTGATCACGTTTCCAAGATGGCGATTCTGGCCACCTGCAAAAAAATCATCACAACAAAAGCCACTGCTAAGCTCTTCTTTGAACAAGTATGGGTACATTTTGGAATCCCACAAACCACTGTCTCATATCGGGACAATCAGTTCCTCAACACATTTTGGTGGAGTCTCAGGTCACTGCTAGACACCAAGCTCACCAAATCCACTGCTTTCCACCCCTAGACAAATGGCCAAATGGAGGTCATAAATCAGATGATCATGCATATCTTGCACATGTACAATTCCAAGCACCCCCACACATGGGATGTGAGTTTTCCCTATTTTCAACATAGCTACAACTGAGCACTACATAGCTCAACCTACCACAGCCCCTTTCAGGTGGCATTGAGATTCCAACCATTAGGCCCGATGGATGTTGCACTACCCCTTGCGGCTACATCAGTCGACTCGTCCCCTGCTCCAATTGAAGCTGACAAAGCCACCTGATTCATTGAGTGGATAGAACACATCCGCAAACAAGTTCAATATATTTTACAGAAGTCCAATGCCAAGTACAGGTAGTGCCATGATAAACATCGGGTGCCACACAAGTTTCAAGTTGGAGACAAAGTGTGGTTGCACTTGCATAAAGAGCGCCTTACAGGGCCCCATCAAAAACTTCTCTCGCTCCATTATGGACCTTACACCATCACCAAGGTTGTGGATGAAAATGTCTTTGAGCTCAACATTCCTCCTTTCCTTGGAATACACTCGATATTCAATGTGGCTCTCCTTAGGCTATACTTCCCACCATTATTGGACACCTCAGACATAGCAGAACATTTGAAACCAACAGAGATAAACCCTGACTGCAGGAAACATGAATCCAATGATCAGATTGTGGAAATGAAGGTCAAGGGAACGCGATAGAAAAGGATCTGACTTTATCGAGTTGTAAAAGCAGGGCAACTCATGCACCAAGGGAAATGGCTCACTTGGGGCCAAATTCAACAAAAATTTCTTGATTTGATGGGGGAACTCAATGAAATGGATTTCATTTCTTCCTAAGGGGGGAGGATTGATCCAGATGGATTTTAGTGGCCTCCCACCTATTACAACTGGTTCATTTTTGGCGGTTTTCCAGTTTCATATTTTTTTCCTACTTTTTAGGTCCCTGGCTTCTGGGGCCATTTTGAGGCCCTAAACAACGTTTTTAGGGCTCTCCACAGTTAGACTGTAGACGAAGTTAGAGTTTGATGGAAAAATTTGTATTCCTCAGATAGACCTTTCCAATGGGATATCGTGCGCCTAAAACGAAGATCATATGCAAAAGTTATGACCCACCATTGTAATCATCTTCTTGTGAATGAGCATAGTCGTCACATCTCTTCTCAAAGATAAGCCAACGCCATTCCAGCAACCTTGTTTTCTATTGCATTTTATAGTTTCAGCTTATTTCCTTATTGAATAAAAACCGATTTTATTGTATCTTTGTTATTCTATATTATAATCTTTTAGTAATAATCTGTATTCATTTCGTTCTGCTCATAAAATATGGATCATTGGTATCAGAGCGGTCTGCTCCTTGTCGTTTTTAATGAATGTCCCTGACGAGGTTTGGGTACAAAGAATTGGGTCTTGATCTTGTTTCCCTTAAGGACAAAATCTCTCGCACTCCCAAGTGACCTCTCATGGAGGGAGAAAATAAAGACGACGGAACAGGAGATCCTTTAAAAATGGTTATCGAGGAAGCCCTCATGCAACAGAGGAAGGAGATGATGGATATGTTTATGAAAATCCTTCGATGACTACCAACAGGCGATGCATCTTCCTTAAGAGGAAGCATCATCCCTTTCAAGGTACAAATCAACTTTGATATTACTATATTTGAAGGTCAGATAGACACAGATGTTGTAGAAAAATGGTTAAATCTGCTAGAAGGGTATTTTTTGGTCCATAACTTTTTGAATAGAGAGAAGATATCTTTTGCGCTCCTCAAAGCCATTCCACATGTCAAATATTGGTGGGATACTTCCTGTGAGAAAAAGTGAACAGAGGAACCCTCATTATTTATAGTTGCGGTCACCTGGAAGTCCTTCAAGGATGATATTAAGGGAACAATACTACCCTATTAGAAGCTATGATGAATCGTATACAAAATGGATCACACTGTGGCAGGAAAGAGACCAAGCCATGCTAGAGTTCACAAATATCTTCCATACCTTGCACACTAAGCTGGGTATCAAAGATTCTGAGAGACATTTGGTACTCAAGTATCATGATGCTTTGCATACATACATACAAGTTGAAATCGATTTTATGGACATCTCATCCTTGGCACATCCTATCGATATGTCATTAAAATCATGCAAAAGCTTAAAGAAAAGACATGGCAATTTGGGCCTGGGAACCCCTCACAAAAAAATCCAGGAAAGGATGGCCCCAACCCATGGAACAAAATACAGAGAAAATATGGAAAACATCAGGACAACCATTCCAAGCTACAAACAAAGAAGGACACCGGAAAGACAAAGAAAGATACCTGGAAGTGGTGCAACTTCCACAAGATCCCATGGCATAACATTGTTTATTGTCACTCAAAGAATTCATTGGTGGCGGAGGTGAAAGCCTCTGAATCATATACGGGTTTCGACTCGGAGTCAAAACCATAAAGGGGGAGACATATCATTGATGTGGAACCCAGTGCCACCATTTCTACCACCAAGCTCCAACCCAGTGAACCAAACGAGCCAGAGGAAGGCGAACACATTTTTCATTCATAGATGTGGGTAAAAGGAACCCAACTACACTTAAACATGGATAGCGGTAGCCATAATAACCTCATCTCAACATAGGTCATCAAGTGGATAGACCTGCTGACAATGCTGCACTCGCATCCCTACAACATTGGATGGCTCCGCCAAGGAAGTGATATCCATGTCAGCCAACAGTGTTGCCTGTCATACGACATCAAGCCCTTCAAATATGATGTATTGTGTGATGTTTCTCCTCTAGAAGTTTTTAATGTTCTTTTGGGCCAACCTTGAATTTTGTGGAAACCTCATGCGTTATATGAATCTAGGCCTCACACTGTTATTATTACTTTGAATAGAAAATTGTATAGGATACCTGAGGTAATCCCACCTAGTAGTATTTCCTTGATCTTCTAAGAAATGTAGTAAGGCCATCTCTCGGACCAGGAAGTTTGTATTATTTGTGATTTTCTCTCAGACTGAGCGAAAGATCGCAGCCACATCCAAGGCCTCGATGGCCGACCTCTCCATGTAGCAGAAGCAAGTGGATAAGGTTGTGGAAGAATACTCAAATAAATTCTCCTCACCTACCCGGGTACCTCTTCACTATCAAATCAAACATCCCATTGATCTGACCCCCGACGCATCATTTCCCAATGGGAAAATCTACCACCTCTCTCTGTTAGAAAATGAGGAGATCTAGATACAGATATAAGAACTACTCCACAGGAGGCACATCTATCCCATATCATCACCTTATGGGAGCCCAATGGTGCTAGTATAGAAGAATTACAAGACCCGGTGACTCTGCATTGATTACCATACCCTAAATAAAATCACAGTCCATAATTGGTACTCAATTCTCTGAATCGATGACCTCCTTGATCAACTCACGAGGGCCAAATACTTCAGTAATATTGATCTGAAGTTTGGATACCAACAGGTCCCAATAGAACAAACATATGTATGGAAGACCGCCTTCAAGTCGAAGTTCTTTTTGAATGGTTGGTAATGCCCTTTGGTTTGAAAAATGCTCCAACAACTTTCATGAGGATGATGGATGATATCCTGTGACCTTTCACCAATACTTTTGTAGTGGTTTATCTGGATGACATCCTCATCTACAAAAAGACTTGGGTGGAACACTTGCAACATATTCAATAGGGTTTACATACCCTGCAACAACACAAGCTATATGCCAACTTCGAAAAATGCTCCTTCGGCATGGGTAGGGTCCATTACCTAGGCTACATCGTTGATCATCATGGTGTGCATATGGATCCAGCTAAGATATAGGTCATCCGTGACTCACCAACCCCAACCACACTCATTGAGCTTCAGAGCTTCTTAGGCCTGGCGAATTTCTATTGAAGGTTTGTGTTGGGATTCTCCCATATTGCATGGGCCCTCAGCTAAGTAACCAGGGGTGGTGGTAAGGAGAAATTTGTGTGGGGCCTGTCATAAAAAAAAGTGTTCGATGATTTAAAGAAGAACTTATGCTTAGCCCCAGTAATTTCATTATTGGACCTGCAATAACCCTTTGAGATCGAGACAGATGCTTCAGACTATGTTGTGGGTGTCGTTCTCACTCAGCACGACCACCTAATGGCCTATCATAGTGAGACACTATCAGATGTTCTTTATAAGTACCATAATTATGACAAAGAAATGTACTCCATTGTGAAAGCCTTCTGCCAGTGGAGACATTACAGTATTTGGAAGTAGATATTCATTCACACTTATCATAAGCCTCTATAGTTCATGCAGACACAAGGCAAATTGTAAAATGACTGCCATCAGAAGTGGTCCACATACTTGCAGTAGTTCCACCTCAACATCAAGTATAAAACATGAAGTACCAATCAAGTCATTGATTTCCTTAGCTGACCTCCAGTTGCGACCCTCACCATAGTGTTAGACTCTTACTTCCATGAGACCTCCAGATGGCCCCACCTCTATGAGACAAACCCTGAATTGGGCACTACCTACCAAATGTTGGGTGCAAACTCAGCTGTCGCTAATTTCTATCTTCAAGATGGGATTTTGTGCCATCTGGGCCATCTTAAAGTTCCCTCATGCAAATGAGAGAAGATGGTTTGTGAAGCCCACTACAATCAGGTGGCCAAAAACTTCGGCATCGAAAAGACAGTGGTAGTGTTGCAGAAACATTTCTACTGGCCAAAACTTCGACATGATGTCGGTAAGTATATCAGGTCCTGCACTACTTGTGTTATTTCCAAACTGAGCACTAAGAAACAGGGCTTGTACACCCCTCTTCCTACTCCTAAAATGGCATGGGAATCCATCTCAATGTATTACATGTCAGGCCTTCCATCCACCAAGAGGGGAAATGACTGTGTTTTTTTGGTTGTTGATCGTTTTTCCATGATGACGATTCTGGCCGCCTGCAAGAAAATCATTACATTAGAATCCACTGCTATACTCTTCTTTGAACGAGTATGGGTACATTTTGTAACTCGAGAAGAAAGGATCCAACTTTATCGGGTTTTCAACGTAAGGAAACTCATGCACCAAGGAAAATGGCTCACCTGAGGCCAAATTCAACAGAAATTTTCTCATATGATGGGGGAACTCAATGCAATGAATACCATTGATTCCTAAGGGGGGTATATTGATCCATATGTATTTTGGTGGCCTCCCACATATTCCAACTGGTTCATTTTTTTCAATTTTGCAGTTTGGCATTTTTTTCCTAGTTTCTAGGTCCCTAACTTCCCAGACCATTTTGAGGCCCTAAACAACGTTTTTAGGGCTCTCCAAAGTGAAATAGCATATCAAGTTAGTATTTTATGGAAAAATGTTTATTCCTCATATATACCTTTCCAACAAGCTATAATGCGCCTAAAAAAAAGATCGTATGAAAAAGTTACAACCCTGGGAAGTTGATGTACTAGCTTACCCCAATGGGGCCCACATGACTTTTGGTGTTTCATCTCCTAGGGTTAGGTCTTTGGATTTATAGGGTTTTGGAATTCATGCTTATTGTAAAAATTCCTTGAGAGCCTCATTGTAATCAACTTCTTGTGAATGAGCGTAGTCATCACATCTCTTCTCAGAGATAACTCGCCACCATTCCAGTAAGCTTGTTTTCCGCTGCATTTTACAGTTTCAACTTATTTCCTTATTGAATAAAAACTAGTTTTAATGTATCTTTGTTATTCTATGTTAGCATCGTTTAGTAATAATCTGTATTCATTTCATTTTTCTCATAAAATCGAAATCAAATTATGACTTTGTTTCTCTCCCTTCCATAATTTTTTTTTCCTTAATTAGTTTTTAATTTACCTTAATGCCCCAAATTTTCACGTCGTTCAAAATTGGGCTTGATTTGTCAGTCAGGTCATTAATTTATTTTAGTTCTTAAGCTCTCTCCTATTTTCATCAGGGTTTTGATTGAAATTTTTTTATTCCAATTAACCCGTGGCTCAAATTTTTGGACCTAGATCTCGAACTTTGATGAAGTCTTGCCGATATTTTTAAGCCCAAGTTCATGATCACCTCAATTCTCCAATCCGGGCCTTCCTTCACAAATTCATCTACTCTCTTTCCTTGGTATTGTGATCAAACCCAACTAGAAAATCAAGACCTTCCTACTTGAATTCTTTTATGAATGGATCCTGAAGGTTAAGAGTTTGAATTCAAGTTATTCCTTTTCAAAGCCAAATTTTGACGTTGTGATCGGGCCTTTTTCCTCCACCTTTTAGAATTTCTCTCCAACTTTGATATCAGAACCAATTTTTTAATCAAGTCATTTGTCTACTTTTGGTACTTAAAATTCCTCTTGATTTCCAAATTGAATCTGATTTTCTATTCAGGCATCCTGTCAACCCATTGTTCAAACTTTGAACTTGCTTTTGAATTTGTTGAAGTTTTGGTCGAAACCTTTTTTTATCCTAATTGAATGATCGACTTGATTCTCAAATTAGGACCTCTCTTCACTACTTCACATCTTCCCTTGTCCTTATTTTTCAACTGGACCTGGCTACCAAATTTGGATTTCATGATTGGCCCCAACTGCCGAACTGGCGCCTCCTTACTTGAAAATTTCTATGAGAAGATACTAATTCTTACGTCGGTCTCGGTTTTAAAATTGGATCCCGACTTTTTTCAAAATTTGGTAATACATGCAATTTCACTTTTGAGTTCAAAATATAAACTTAAGTTCGACGCAATACATGCATCTAAATTTAATCTTTTTATTCTAAAATCCTAGAATAATTTGAATTTATAAAATGAGTTTGATGGAATAATTGATTTGATTTTAAGGTGAACCCCATGTGCCCTGTTCTTGACTCACTAACATGTAGGTACTTTATATGGCACAAAAAAATCCACTTCTTCTAACCAACTGGAGCATCTTATTAACCAGATGAATTTGAACAGACAAAGGAGCAAGGTATGTGATGCCATGGTGACTCCATTGACACTATGGATTCTCACAAGAAGTGGATCAACACCATAGAGAACTGAAACAATATATCCACTCAAATTTTCAGTCCCATTTAAGCAAAATTTTGTGATTATCATTATTACCCGAAAGATCAATTGAATATTTAGAGGATATCAATTCCATACTATCTATCTTCCATAAAATCTATCGATTCAGTAAATATGTATGATTGGGATACTCTAGGTTCATATTATGCAAGAATGAATTAAATAATACATTTGTTAGAATTATAAGGTACAAGTTTCCTAAAAATCTAGGTTTCCTGTTAAAAGATATGATTGAATAGTAATGATTTAGAGATTCATGAGCTCAACCATTGTGTTTCCATCTGTTGAGCCCTCAACAACCCCCATAGTTTTGAGTTTTACTTGGGGATCCTCTTTTCTCTTTTTAGTTTGAATACGATTTATTTAGGCTTTAAAGAGACATTGGTTCCTCGTTTGCTTCAAAACCCTAATCATTCTTTCGAAAATGGATAAGTCAGACAAGCCTTCATGTCTCACTTGCTTGATTATAACTTGGTTTCGTATCCTTCCATTACTTTAATTACTTTTTCCTCAGTCGTTTTTTAGTTTAACTTAGTTCAAACTTGAGTCCTTCCTTTTAAGTTTGACTAGTCATGATCAAGAATTTCTCCTTCATCTTTTCACTTCATTTTAATTTTTCCTCGATCTCTAAATTGGGCCTGATTTGTTGATAGGGTCATTCATTTGTTTTCAATGCTCGATCTCTCTCTTGATTTCATAATCGAGATTGATTTCCAAATAGAAATTTTGATTAAGTCCTTAAAGTTTTTTAAGCTCAAGTTCATGATTGACTAAATTCTCAAATTGGGGTCTCCCTTCACAATTTCATCTATGCTCTTTCCTCAACTTCATTATCAGGCCCAACTGCCAAATTGGGACTTACCTACTCGAACACTTTTATGAACCGATCCTAATTGTTATGAGTTCGAATTTGAATTCTTCCTTTTCAAAGACAAAATTTGATGTTGTTATTGGGCCTTTTTTCTTTCACCTTTTCAAATTTCTCCGACTTCGAAATCTAGCCCGATCTATTGATTGAGCCATTCATCTAGTTTTGGCACTTGAAATCCCTTCTGATTTCCAAATTAAATTTGATTTTCCAATCAAGCCTCTTCTTAACCCATGGTTTGAACTTTGAACATGTGTTGAGCCTCTAAATTGACATCCCCACTACCCTATTATACTCCTCATCTATACCTTTTTGGCTTACCTAATATTGGATAAATGACAAAGAACACTACCATTAGCCATTGATGAGGTCATAAGGTAAAGTATAAGGTTTCATGTACAAATGTTTTAATTTTCCACGTGTAACCTTTGATCTCTAGATGAGACCAGCCTTTGTGTACCAGCTCAACCATCCAGTACTTATGCGTCAGATTGCCACTATCTGAATCCGGTACCAAGCGCACCTTCCATTTAGATACAGTATCGAATCTCACCTATCATGATCCGGTACCAACGGCCGCAGACTGTCGTGATCCAGTACCAACCACTTGTGCACTATTCGGATCCGGTACCATTTACCGAATCTCACCTGTCACGATATGGTACCATTACAGGAAGCAGAATATACCAAGTTTAGCTCCAGATCGTGCCCAAGATAATTGTTAGATGTTTTTTGAATCATCAAAGATTTAGCAAGGTTATGTTAAGCTAGTTTTTTTATTTTCTTCATCCTTATACACTTCGTGTCATGAGAATGAAGCTTAAAAATATGTAACCAAATGTATAAATTTGACAATTGACTGATTCTCTAAAGATCTCACCTCCCTGTGTTTCACGACTAAGACTGTTTAAATAGTCATGGAAATGATGGTGGAATTATTAGAGGGTTAACATGACACAATATGTGAAGCAATGTTACATATTGTAGAACAGGTTTTGAGTTGAATTTTAATAGAAAGATGTCAATTATTTCCAAGTCTTGATCATTTATGAATGAATGTGAGTTGAGTTGTTAGCATAGTTTGATTTTATGTTTTGAAATTTGAGTAAGAGGAATGCGTGGATTGAAAGAAAGCTTACTGTAGACTCTAGTCGTTGACCTATTGAAGCGGCAAGGGCCCACCGCCCAACAAAGGTTAGCATCCTTATAGATTGGTGTTAGTAGTTGATTTCAATAGTATAAATGTTAGACTAGCCGAAGCTTTGATCTTTTCAGATGATAGAAGTATAGTTCAGTTTAGGTTTCGATTTCTTAGAGATCTTTTGCATATGCTCTGTTTCTGTTTTTATGAATTTGATTTCGTTTCATGGACATAAATGTTGGCAGCAATAGTTAGACATATTTGAAGGAGAACTAGTGAAGTCCACAACAACACATTGTGAATGACATCATACTCAGTATATTGACTATTGAACTACCCATGTTATGTCTTGATGATTGATGTGTGATTTCCCTTTTAGAAGTATGATTGCATAGTTAGTTTTTTGGGTCAGATAGCAGAGTTGATCTGTCAAAGAACTCCATCTCATATTTTCATGTGCCATAATGGAGTAGATAGCCTCTCTATGAAAGAGAACCAAAGTGTGTTTTGATTTGCTAGTTTGTTTTATTTCCAGCATGCATAATCTAGAATAGTTCTATACTCATGACATTAGAATTACCTTTCTTACTGGTGTCTTGTAACTCTGTTGATTACGAATCCTGGATTGATAATTAATGAGTGCATTATATTACACATATAAGTAGCAGAACATTTTGGTGCCATTGTCGGGGAGTTGTAAATGGTGGGAAGTGATTTTTAGCTTAGATTGTTTGCATAGTTTTTAAATGATGTTAAAGTATTCTTGAGGGAGGAGGATAAAACGTCTAAGATGTGAGTGAAGAACCACGCGGCCACTAGAGTGGGGTTCTCCAGAGCCAGGTTGACTTCTTACCTTCTATATAGAATTAGGATTTCAATTCAGCTAAGAATCAAAATTTCCATTTTATGCATAGGTATAGAGACAATAAGGGTAGATTTGTAAGCTCTAAAGATTCAAAAACAACCCCCCACCCCCACTAATATAACTGACACTGGTGTAGGAAAAATTCCACCAAGAGAAAGTTCAAGGGGCGCTAGCAAAGCTCTAGAAGAAGAACCTAAAATGGAAGAATCAACATTGGGGCAGGTAGAACGTGAATCTGTTGAACATTTAGGAGACACACAAAATCAAGTTTTTGAACCATCTATCATTGGAATGATAGAAGAATAAGGAAATGCAACCACTGAGACTGAGACCTTTGGGTTTCCAATCTTGGATGTTTCCATAAACATCAGCATGAAGAATATCCCACTATCACCGTTACCCACTTTCAGAGGTATGTCAATTGAAGACCCAGATTTCTTTTTATTCGAGTTTGAAATATTATGTAGAAGCTATAACTACTCAAATGATGCCCAAAAACTTAATCTCTTTCATGATAGAATGAAAGATTCATCCTTAAGATGGTTCATGAGCTTAGGAGAAAATACAATCCTCTCTTGGGATCAGATGAAAGACACATTTTTACGGAAACACCAAGACTATTGTAAGGATAATGCTAAAAATGACATTGTTAAAATGCAACAAACAGAAGATGAAAGCCCTGAAGACTACTTAGAAAGGTTCTTATACAACTACCAGAAATCAAAATTATTCACCACATACCCAGTTGTAGTAAGAACCGTATTTTTGAAGGGTATTAGAGATGACTACATAGAAGTTTTAAATTTGTTAAGTTCAGGAGATGTGCATCAAAATCCTTTTGCAGAGATTGCAGATTACTATAGAAGATACTCAAGAGGACAAGCTAAAACAGACAAAGCACCAAGAGATTCTTTTAGCAGAAATACAAGACAAAGCTCAGGAACTGTCACTAGAATTAAGTTAGGAAACTTATGAGAGAACTTTAAAACAAACATCTTGAGCACAATCAGTAACCAGTTAGATACCCTAAAACTGAAAAAGAAACAAGAAGAAGAGATTGTTTTAGCAATCTTCTGTCCTAGATGCTGAAAGAAGCATGGTGAGAAAAAATGTCCATTAAATGTCATAGAAATCTGTGTCCTGTGTACACTAGAGCACCCCACATCTAAGTGCCCAACTTTTCTTGAACTACAAGCCATGTATAGGGGAGGAGGAGTCTCACAAGAAAAATCATACCCTTCCAGAAGACCTTGGATAGCACAAAACCCCAATGCATGTTATGACCCTAATGCACAGTATCAACAAAAACAATGGGGTCCTTCCCCAATGACCTATCCATAATGGACACCTCAGCAAGCTCAAACTCAACCTTGGCAACAAGGTTGGAGGGGGCCTGTGTATAGGAATCCCTCTTACCCTACATATCCACAGTATCCTGCAAACATTTCTCAATTACTACCTGGATTTAACCCACCACATATGCAATATTTACTCCCACCTCCTATACATAAACAATTTACAACCCCCTTGAACCCTAACCAGCAGCAACAAGTACCTATAAATGCCAATCAACAGCCACAAAACCAAGCTGCCCACAACCCTCTGAGACCAACATCAATCCCTTCCTAGCCAATCTCTAACCCCAATAATCGACCCACCCACCCTGTGCAAAATACAGAAGTTCAAACCTTTCCCACCTATGAAATTCAACTACGATTAGGGAAAACTATAAATCAATCAAATCCTGGAGTAATAATTCAAGAAGAAAATAATAATCATTATGAGGAAGAAAACACTCAAACCACCTCTGTAGAAAAAGAGACTTCCCCTCCTATTCCAATCACTTCTCAGTCTGTACGAGTACCTCAACAAGTTAATCTTCCACCCTACCTCGAAATACTATTAGTGAAGAAACCTGACCCACCCTTGCACAAAGATATAGAGGATAAATTACGAAATGTATGTATAAAAATACCTTTGCTGCAAGACATTAACGATATCCCCATATATGCCAAAATCATAAGGGATCTTTGCCTTAAGAAACCAGGAAGGAAAAAGAAGGAACCTCCCCTTGTTCAGGTGGTGGAGCAATTATCTGAATTTATTTCTGAAATGCCATACAAATATAATGACCCTAGGAACCCAGTAGTCACTGTTGAAATCAATGGTATTTCTTTACCAAACACACTCATTGATTTGGGTGAAACAATTAATGTAATTTCTTTTGACACTATGCAAAAGCTCCAAATCAACCAGTTAAGACCAACCCAAACCATGATAGACTTGGAAGATAAGTCAGTCATTAACCCTGCAGGAAGTGTAGATGATGTCACAATCACTCTAGCTTCTTGGGAATATCCAGCAAACTTTCTAGTCATCTACTCTAAATCATTCTCCAAACCAAGACGCCCTGTGGTTCTTGGCCATCCTTGGCTGGCCACATCAGATGCCTTTATCAATTATCGGTCTGGTGAGATGACTATATCCAATGGCACACATAGCCAAAATCTTGTCCTTTTTCCTCCTGCCCAACCGATATAGGAGATACTTGTCTGGCTAGAAAACCCTTATGGAGAAGAAAATTGCATCAGACCCTTGTTGACACTTGAACAGGTAAAAGGAATGTAAGAACAATCACATGAACAAGTCTTAAGTTTATTTTTGGTTGATACAAATTGTATTGAATATTCGAGGTCTTTTGTAGAGTTGTCAAACATTTTCAGTTCTGAATTTCAACAAACTTGGCACCATGATATCACTCAATTATACACTTTATCACTAGCTCTCTCAGAGAAGGAAGAAAGTACTGAACTTGTTGAGATTAACCCAGGAAAACCCTTGTATATCAACTCTAGTTTGGAACCAGAACAAAAGACACAAGTAATTGAAATGCTCCAAAGACAATTTGATGCCTTTGCATGGGATTATGTAGACATGAAAGGCATTCATCCTGACACATGCACACATCATATCTACACTAATGACCAAATCAGACTAGTTAGACAGCCTCGGTGAAGGATGAATCGAGCCCTTAAAGATATTGTAAAAGAGAAATTGCAAAAACTCCTTCAAGCCAATCTCATATACCCCATTTCAAATAGTCAATGGGTGTCTCCACTTGTCATAGTTCCCAAGAAAAATGGTAAGTGGAGAAAAATAATTGCTAGCTGTGGTCCATGCTATTAATAAATTTAGACACTATATTATAGGATATCAAGCTTTTGTACACACCGATCATTCAACCATCAAATTCTTAATGAAAAAACCTGTAACAAATCCTAGAGTTATAAGATGGTTGTTATTATTACAAGAGTTCAATATCAACATCATTGATAGACCTGGTAAGGATAATTTTGTGCCTGATTTCTTATCTAGAATGATTCATTTGGGAGATAACACACCAATAGAAGATAACTTTCCTGATGAAAATTTGCTTTCTATTTCTACATTCACTCCTTGGTATGCAGATGTAGCTAACTATCTTGTGACAAGGAAGATGCCTAAGAAATTGTCTCCTAGAGAAAAATAGAAAGTAATTCAGCTAAGTGCAAACTACATGTGGCATGATGATTGCCTCTACAAAACAGGACCAGATTTGGTAATCAGGAGATGTGTAAGGGAAGATGAAATTCATGATATTTTGGAAGCCTGCCATGATGGTCCTTGTGGAGGAGACTTCGCAGACAAGAGGACCGCTTATAAAGTTCTGCAATCTGGTTATTATTGGCCTCATATTTTCAAAGATGCTAAAACCTATGTATCCAATTGTGATGAATGCCAATGAATTGGTAAGACTACTGCAAGAGACTAAATGCCACTTCAAGCCCAAGTAGTCATTGAGCCTTTCGAGAAATGGCCATTAGATTTTGTAGGGCCCATTAACCCTGCATCTAAAAAGAAAAAGTACGTACTTGTATGAACTGACTATGTGACTAAGTGGGTTGAAGAAAAATATTTACCAGCTGCAAGTGAACAATCAGTGGTAGATTTCCTTTTTAATGACATATTTACTAGATTTGGTGTACCTCGAGAAATTGTGACTGATCAGGGAACTCAATTTACCTCTAATCTAGTCAAAGATGTTACAGAATAGTACCAAATCAAACACAGGAAATCTACACCCTACCATCCACAGGAAAATGGACAAGTAGAATCTACCAACAAAGTTGTTGAGTCCATTCTTACCAAAATAGTACAACTACACCACAAGGACTGGGCTAACAAATTACTAGAAGCCTTATGGGCTTATAGAATCACCTGGAGGAATACAACAGGACATACACCCTATGAGTTGGTGTATGGGAAGCATGTACTTCTCCCCATAGAATTCCATATCAAAACCTTTAGGACTGCAGTACAAGTTGGCATGAACTTGGATGAATCCCAGCAACAAAGACTCTTGCAGCTTAATGAGTTGGACAAAATCGGGTAGGAAGCACTTCAAAGAACCACCCTCATTCAAGAGCAGAGAACAAAATGGCATGACAAGTATCTCAAAAAGAAAAAATTTCAACAAGAAGATTGGGCCCTGTTATATGACAATAGATTCAAAAACTTCAAAGGTAAGTTAACTACTCGTTGGATGGGACCTTACGAAATTTACAATGTCTATGACAATGGTTCAATCATGATAAAGACAATTGACGAACAACAAACACCATTACATGTGAATGGTCACCGATTGAGAATTTATAACAAACCCCTATCAAAAGAGGATTTTTTGACTCGTATACTATAGAATTCAGATATGCAGGTGATCAGTAAGGAAGGAGACCTTCCTACTAATCCACATTAATTGATTGGTTTATTTTTAAAACTTTTGTAAATAGGTGTGGATTGTGTTAATAAGTTAAAGGTAACAAGGGATTCTTACCTCATTTTGTTTTACTTTTGCATTTTATCTTTGTACGTAGATTTCTATTATTTATTTGATTCTTCAAGAACTTGCTAAACATTAGTTTGTAGGCATCAACAACACTCTGTTCTACTCTGGTACCAGAAATCTTGTTCTGGTATGGTACCAACAGTCCTATGCTAGTCTGGTACCAGAAGTCTATCCTTATACGGTACTATCAGGACACATCACCTAATTGACAGGGAATGCTACGTATATTTCAAAAGATTATGTCAACTAATATGAAGTATGAAGCCATGCAACAACCACTTAAGATGGAACTAAGAAGCTAAATGCAACATCAAATGGCAGCCCTTATGAAGCAATAATTTATTTTGGTTCTGTTGCTGACTAAAGGGAAGTATCTTTAATTTCTTTTGGTTCTGTTGCTAGCTAAAAGGAAGAATTTTTAATTTCTTTTGGTTATGTTCCTAGCTAAAAGGAAGTATTTTAATTTATTTTGGTTGACAAAGAAAACATAATATTTACCTATGATTGCAAAAAAAAACCCATGCTTAATTTGCTTTAAAGTCTAGAGGTTTCCCTTATCCAGTATTTCATCTTGATTAAAGGGATAAAAACTATATTAGCCTACAAGTAACTATCTCACCCTAACTAGACTTCAATAGTATTCATTGGATTATCTTTTCTAAAGAGTAACATATGAGTATATGAACACTCTCTGTCAAGGGCACACTAGGAAAACTTTTATGGAAGAGGATGTATCAGTACCCTAAGGTAACTTTAGTTCATTCTCTTATGGACAAACTCAAACAAAATTATACATTTGGAACCAATGTGCAATGCAAAAGTTTATTTTTCCTTCGGACAAATCTTTAAGGACATCCAAATAAGAGAATACACCTTCCAACCCAATACCATCCCAGCCTATAAAAAGATTTTCAGACGAGCCTCCCCTGTCACCATGCAAAAACACTCTTTAATAAAATCGAAATAGGTGACTATGGACAAGAAGCCTCTGATGGAAAAAGGGTTTAAGAGACTAACCCGCCGGGATATTGAACAGGTATGCTGGCAGCGGGTATCGGTCTGTGGTATGACTAGGAAAACCCATCAAGGTACTAAATAGGCCTGTTGGCAATGGGGCATTCTTCCTGGGGGAGGGATGTCTCTCACTAATTATCACAACTACCCCACAGGAGTAATGAAAAGGCTTGTTGGCAGTGGGTTCTAGTTGAGAAATGTCTCATCTATACTTGTCTGATTGAAAAATCCACTTTTGTCATCTAAAAGATGAACACTACAAGTAAAGCTCATTGTTAACATTTATGAGATACAACTCCAGATTACTAAACAAAGATAATTATTACAAGCAAATGTCCATTTGAGAATTACCCTAAGTCAACCCTACCGGTTTGACATCTAAAGCCTACATTACCTAAGAAGGAAACTTCTTAATAGTGGAGCCCTAACTAGGGAGTCTAATCTACTTATACTGTGAAATTTATCCATAACATCTAATGATTGTAAATCTTTGAAGCAAGTTAGGTTGGATCTGTTCTTCTGGAAAAAATATAAAAACCTCCATGTTTTCATGGTTGAATGCTACCCTTGTTAATAAGTCATCAAAAGAAAGGCAATTTCAATTTTTTAGGCATGTAATCATACGCTAGGTGATAAATGTACTTTTGGAGTTTGATTTGGTTTCCTTTCTCTTATCATCTTTTCTCCATTATGATATAGAGTGTTGGATCTTCTTGCATAAGGATATGCAACATCCTTGACATGGGGGAGGGTCAAAGAAGCTCCTTCAGAACTCTTTTTCGGACTCACATCTCATCTTTAGAAATCAGCATGATCATCCTACAACCCTGCTGAACAAAACACAAAAGACGATAAGCACAGAATAAAGAAGTTTCACGAAGTACAGGAAATTCCAGTACCAAGATTCCAGAAAAATCCATCCTAAAAGGATGAACTCTGGCAATCTACAAGCTTCAAATACAAAGGCAGTCACATATGCTATGGGTATTGATTATACAATGGTAAAAACAAAGGTAAAATGGTATTATTTATTTTCCCTTGCTTATAAAACTACAAGAGGTATGAAAACATATACTAGATCTTATGACCTTAGTGTTAAAACCATGCACCTAAATTTCACTTCCCTCATACCCATATGCTTAACCTTAATCAATCCTCTCATCACATAAGCGCTTGAAAATAGTTGAAGGAAAAATTACATCAAAAGTGTGAATATGGAGCATGTCTAGTAATGATGGGCCACGAACGTACTTCATCCTTAAGCAAATCACGAACTTATCTTGTGTCATGAGCCATGATTCAACATCAAATTCACCGCTCAGAGGTCCAATCACCTATCCCAAACAACAATGATTCTTCGAAACCCAACATTCTGTCCCCATCATTACGCTAAATGGGTAGAAACGAAATGACTTATCTGGGTGGCGAAGCCATCTAGATGAGCCTCATCTTGTCTTAATCTCCCTTTGCGACATCTTTTCTTAAACTCACCATTCGAATTAGCAACGCCATCACCATAGTTGTTTTGTCATTATCAAATTTTCTCCAAGTCCTGAGCTTAATCCTCTCTACGATCTCTGGTACCAAACCCTTACCCTCATCAGCTGACTAAATCCTTGCGCTACAACCCGATTTTCTTTTTTTCTCACAATTCATAAAGATGGTTGTAAGTAGACATGAACTAGTCTTCCATATTTATAGAGAGACTGAGGAGTTCCAACTGTGTAGAGAGAAGTATGCTAGATTGGGATGGATGCCATTTTTGGAAAAATTCAGAGGCTGGCATGAGAAGGTATCTCACGCATTTAGTCGGGGTTATGATGAAGATATTGCACATATAGAAAATCTGTAGATAACAATCAATGAAGCAACCTTAAGGGAAGTCACGGGATTACCTAACAGAGGAGCCAAGTATTTCAAAGGAGTAGGAATCAACAAGGAAATGTGCCAACGATTTCTAAAAGAAGACCATCAGTACCCTGATTGGAAAAAGGGGATTCCTAAGAACTATATCAAGGAAGAATATCATCCAATGCTTGCTAGTCTTCAACGATTCCTCACTTGTGAGGGAAGGTATGTTGTAACCTTCATATATCATCTTAGGCTTCTATTACACTTTGAAGGAGGCCCTGAAATTGATTTCCCATATTTTTTATGGATGAGTTTGAACAATATGGTAAGAGGTGTCAAATCCCTATCCAAAACTGAGAAAACTAGCATTTACCATCAAGGTCTCATTAAGATGTTAGTTTTACATGAAATCAGGAAGCAAAGGATTAGCTGGAAAATCCTCATCACTCAACACCTTTCCACATAAAACAAACCTGTAGAGGAAGCCCAGCTTGCTCTAGAGAAAAATAAGGAACCTCAAAAGAAAATGGGCAAGAAAGATAAGGCAACTCCATCTTCATCCAGAACAGTGAGCCAAAACGAAAATGCTAGTAAACAAGCAGGGCCCTCTTCCACAGTGAATAAGACTTTTAAAAGTCAAGAATCAAAATGTAAAACCAAGCTAGTAGAGGAGACTTCAACAATATCACTTGAGGAGAAGGGTCTTAAGACAAAAATTGTAAGGAAAGGGAAGAATAGCTCAGAAAATAAAAGTGAACAATCTATAGAACAATCCCCTGTAACCATTCCACAAATAGAAAAGAAGAAAAGGAAGCATGTGAGCACCCCTGATCCAGTACCCCCTTGTAGAAGAACCACAAAGAGCATGGAAAAGAAAGGAAAAGAAGTTGACAGTCCTCATACACATGAAGATCCAATAGATCTTACCTCCCGTTCTGAAGACCTATCAGTCCAAGATGACATCCCTAGTTTGACTGAGGAACAAGTCACTATTACTTTATGTGGGATGAGGGAGGAAGTGGAGGAAAGAGAATACATTCAGCCAGAAACAATGGAGTCAAAAAGAACTGTAACAAAAGCACAGATGAAGAAAAATATTGAGGATCTACAAAAACAAAACCAGGAACTTCAACAACACGTGAAGGAATACCAACTATTGGACAGGTATATCAAAAATGAAAACGAGCAATTAAAGGCAACCAGCCAACAAATTCAAGATAACAATGAAGAGACTTCTAATAAGCTCAAGAAGGTACTAAGACTCTTACAATACATTAGGGTCATAAAAAGGGAGCTAAAAGCAGAAGCCCCAGACATCAACATCATTGATCCATAGAAGTAAAGAATGGAGTCTCAAATTTTGAAAATTTTGGGTTTGTTTCAGTTGCATGAGGACATGCAATGATTCTGGAATGGGGAAATGTTGAGCCTCTAAATTGACATCCCCACTACCCTATTATACTCTTCATCTGTACCTTTTTGGCTTACCTAAGAATAGATAAATGACAAAGAACACTACCATTAGCCATTAATGAGGTCATAAGGTAAATTATAATTAATTCATGCATTTTTGTGGTTTATTGAGCTAGGAGATTAAATGTTTCATGTACTAATGTTTTAATTTGCCATGTGTAACCTTTGACCTCTAGATGAGACCAACCTTCCTGTACCAGCTCAGCCATCTGGTACTTATGCGCCAGATTGCCCCTGTCTGAATCCGGTACCAAGCGCACCTTCCATTTAGATCCTGTACTGAATCTCACCTGTTGCGATCCAATACCAACAGCCGCAGACTGTCACGATCCGGTACCAACCACTTGTGCACTATTCGAATCCGGTACCATTTACCGAATCTCACCTATCACAATCTGGTACCAATACATGAAGCAAAATATACCGAGTTTAGCTCCAAATCGTGCCCAAGATAATTGTTAGATGTTTGTTGAATCATCAAAGATTTAGCAAGGCTATGTTAAGCTAGTTTGTTTATTTGCTTCATCCTCATACACTTCGTGTCATGAGGATGAAGCTTAAAAATATGTAACCGAATATATAAATTTGACAATTGACTGATTCGCTAAAGATCTCACCTCCTTGTGTTTCACAACTAAGACTATTTAAATAGTCATGGAAATGATGGTGGAAGTAGTAGAGGGTTAACATAACACAGTATGTGAAGCAATGTTACATATTGCAGAACAGGTTTTGAGTTGAATTTTAATAGAAAGATGTCAATTATTTCCAGGTCTTAATCATTTATGAAAGAATGTGAGTTGAGTTGTTAGCATAGTTTGATTTTATGTTTTAAAATTTGAGTAAGAGGAATGCGTGGATTGAAAGAAAGATTACGGTAGACTCCGGTCTCTGACCTGTTGAAGCGGCAAGGGCCCACCGCCCAACAAAGGTCAACATCCTTATAGATTAGTGTTAGTAGTTGATTTCAATAGTATAAATGTTAGACTAGCTGAAGCTTTGATCTTTTCAGATGATAGCAATATAGTTTAGTTTAGGTTTCGATTGCTTAGAAATCTTTTGCATATGCTCTATTTCTGTTTTTATGAATTTGATTTCGTTTCATGGACATAAATGTTGGCAGCAGTAGTCAGACATATTTGAAGGAGAACTAGTGAAGTCCACAACAACACATTGTGAACCACAACATACTCAGTATATTGACTGTTGAACTACCCATGCTATGTCTTGATGATTGATGTGTGATTTCTCTTTCAGAAGTATGATTGCATAGTTAGTTTTTCTGGGTCAGATAGTAGAGTTGATTTGTCAAAAAACTCCATCTCATATTTGCATGTGCCATAATGGAGTAGATAGCCTCTCTGTGAAAGACAACCAAAGTGTGTTTTGATTTGCTAGTTTGTTTTATTTCCAGCATGCATAATCTAGAATAGTTCAATACTCATGACATTAGAATTACCTTTCTTACTAGTGTCTTGTAACTCTGTTGATTACGAATCCTGGATTGATAATTAATGAGTGCATTATATTACACATATAAGTAGCACAACAATATGCTCCCAAATTTAACGAAGTTTTGCTCGAAACCATTTTTTAGCCTAACTTCATGATCAACATGATTCTCAAATCAAGACCTCTCTTCATTAGTTCACCTTGTCCCTAGTCATGATTTTATAATCCCTCGGCTACCAAATTGAGGCCTCGCTATTTAAACATTTATGTGGATGGGTTCCAATTCTTAGATTGTTCTTGATTTCCAAATTAGATCCCTTTTTTTGAACTTTTGTTTCAAAATACATTAATTCAGGAAGCACTGGGAATTCTAAAGCAATGATAATTCGAGAAAGGTAATTCTGTCAATTCAGGAAGCACCAGTGATTTCCTCCATTTCAACCAATAAGTTTGATACACTACACAAATCTAAAATCAAGGTTGATACTCTCAGAGCCACTAAAAGGATTTTGATGGAATACTTTGTTTAATTTTAAAGTATTATTGTATGGTATTGGTCAATGATTATGCAATGTTGACCATAATTATTACTCTCTAAACAGTTGTGCAATGATGACTATAATTATTACTCTCTCATTTTGAAATTGTATTATGATTTTATAGAATTTTTCACCCTCTAAATAAAATATTAGAAAGATACAAAACAATAAATATTATTATGCAAAATAACTTGAAACAAATATAATAGATATTATTATGCAAAATAACTTGAAACAAATATAAAAGGAAAGCTACCACCCAACAAAAAGAAAGAGAGAAACAAAATATGAGGTATGTTCAAACTTTCCTATATATAGAAAACCATAATATAAACCATAATATATTCAAATGAAGGACTTCCACATACTATGCTGAAGTCCACTTCATTGGAATGATGTAGGCATTATGATATAAAAAACAATAATATTTTCAATATCTACCTTTATTTTCAATATAAACTCCATATCAACCTATATTTTCCTTGAAACTCAATACAACCTTTATATATAAACATAGTCAGAGTCTACTGAACTGTGGAGAGTCTCATTCAGACAGCGATTGTTCACTAAGATGAAGTACTTGTGTCTCTCCTCTGTCCCTTCTCCTCGCTGTAGCATGTGAACCGCATCTCTCCTCTGTCCCTTCTAGTAACTTTAGCATGTGAACCGCATAACATACTTTAAACATATGATCATTAACATACTTTAACATTAGCATACTTTAACATACTTTATCATTAACATACTTTAACATGTTAACATGTGAACCGTTTTTAACATATTCGGAGTAACTTTAAAAATAACATACTTTAAACGGAGTAACTTTAAAAATAACATACTACGTTTATCTTCAGGATAATGATCATACTGAAACGGGGTCTACTGAGCTGTGGAGAGTCTCATGCAGAAGATGAAGTGCTTGTGTCTCCTGTCTGTCCCATCTCCTCGCTGTAGCATGTGAACCGCAGATGTCAGTTAGACAGCTAATCAAATTGAAAGAGAAAATAAATTTGTTGCTTACTAATAATTTGAAAACAGGCCCTGAATGTATATGATATTGTCTACAACTAAATATTACTAGGAGTAGGAATTACTTTTCAAGATAGCGTAGTATTGACCCCGTCGTCGTTGGAGCAGAGACGCTCAAAATGGGATTGGGATTGGCATTGGCATGCTTAGTCTTTTTTATATTAGTCAACATGTCCAGCACTACACTCATGGGAGGCCTCTCCTTTGGATCGCTCCTGCAGCACACGACTCCCAACCTCAGCACTGCTACAATTTCTTCCATTATCGAACCCGCAGCTGTATCGGTTGCTTCTTCGTCCATTGCTTGTGAAAGTGAAGGATCAATCACTTCCGCCACAATAATCTCTGGGAACTGATCACCCTCCAAACACCATCTCACCCATTCTGCCATCGAATTAAATCCCACCGGAAGTCCATCTGTGGGTGATCTTCTTGTTACCATTTCCAATAGCAACACTCCGTAGCTGTATACGTCTACCTTTGCAGATATTTTCTCACCATATCCAAATTCTACATTACCCACGCCACAACAAGCAGCATAAATATGAATATAATTACCTCTAAATTAATAAGTTACTCTAAATAACAAAAGACTCACCAGGTGCAATGTAACCAATAGAACCTCTAAATGTGCTGGACAACGTGGCTCCAGTTATTTGTGAGTCAATTATTCTTGCAATACCAAAATCACAGACATGGGCTTCCATGTCTTGATCAAGAAGAACATTGCCAGGTTTCAGATCGCAGTGAACAATCTCCCCCATTCCTGTTTCGCTGTGCAAGTAATTGATAGCATGGGCAATACCAGTAGCGATTTTGTACCTGGCTTCCCATGTGAGTTGACATACTTGAGAGTGATGAAGATACTTTTCCAGGCTTCCATTGGGCATAAACTGGAGCA
>ML784890.1:99955-123208 GCA_009831015.1 Picea engelmannii | reverse complement strand
TGTCTTGGTTCTTCAGGATGTCTTTGTTCAAGATTCCCATCTTGGGCTGCCATGATTAACACGAAACAGAAAAGGGTTTTTTGTTTGTAACAATAAAAGTTTATTAGTTTTACATAAACAAAAATATGTATTAAGTAAATAATGTGGCCTTGTTCAAGGTCCAAGTGTTGTAACCTTTGTTGTGATACCATATGTAATGTACATAAAATTTGTCATAAAAAAATTTATATGAGGCATAATTCTCCCAATTGTACTTTATGTGTTTATCGTTAGATGGAAGAGATCCTTAATTCCTGTTATAAATTTTCTATGATGATATTTATATTTTTCCTCCTGCATGATGCCACTTACGTGCCTGTCTATATTGATTGTACATCATCTCTTCAACTTACTCATCTATGTACATCATATCTATACCATAGACAAGGCTTAGGACTTGCAATACTAGGTCTTTCTTTACATAAGATATTTCTATACGTTGCGCACAATAAAATTTAATCTAACCATTTGAAATGAACACTTTCTTATCACACACACACACACACACACACACACACACACACACACACACACATAGATATATATATATGTATGTATGTATGTATGTATGTATGTATGTATGTATGTATGTATGTATAGCCACATGTAAGGATCTATAACCACAGTTTGAAAAGGAATGGCTTGGCGGTTAATGCATTTAGCATTACTATTGCATTTTTCAATTTTTGATGGGTTCCCTTTTACAAATATCTAAGTTAATAATATTCTCGTTCCCTTACCCCACAGAGTTTGAGTAATGAGAACTTGAGAAAATTCGACTTAACCAACGAATCTCTAACGAGTCTTCTCTTCGGACTTTGAGTTAACTATAACCAAACAGTTGTCATGTACGTGTATTAAATTCTCGAATCTTGTAAGACTTCATTTACTTCACGAATTAACTTGATGGGAGAGAGTGGATTACTGTCATGTGGGAGTTAAGGCTCTGCGTCTATTGTTCAATGACAACCTATGAGTGAGAGTTGTGACGCTCTTACTTGGCCTTTTTCCCATTCCAGTCATGCCAACTATGCCTCGTCACATGGTTAAGTTGTCCTTCGTACTTTCAACATTTAACTAAGTAGGTAGGGTTCCTATTAGGGTTTTTGTGCATTTACGGTTCTCATTATGAAATTTTATGAATGGCTCTGTTATTACTTCTTTAGCAGAGAGGTCTGTCGACAATGGAGGTTCGTTTGATCGACGAATAGACAACGTAAGTCTACTTCCCCTGGTAAGTTTTTAACATATTACTCTGGTCAAATAGAGAGGTGGCTCTTCGGGAAAAATAAAACTGTTTCGTTTATTCTTTACACTCATAACTCCCTTGTTGTTATTCCTCTGTAAACATTTCTGGTTGTCTGTTGTGCTTGTAGGAGGGGTATTGTTTTGGTCATTCCTTCCTCGACCCTTCTAAGAATACGATGTCCTTCTTCTTGTTTAGGGAGAAAACAATATGTATCGCTTGTCTGTGTTGTAACTCCTAAGGCTTCGTAACCCTCTGCTATCATTCTTTTACAACCCATAAGACAAGGCCGTGAAGTTAAATTTCGTGAGGTTGTGTGAGAATTCCCTTTCGGAAAGGCAAGGTCCCACTGTGGAATACTGTATATATATTTTTTCTTTCCTTTCATTGTATAGGGATGAACCCCTACTTCCATAGTTTATCCAATTTGGTTTGTTCCTTCACATGTGTTGTTTTCTTTAATTCTAAAGGATTTCCATCTGGGGTCAAATAAAATGTTACCTCTGCAGTTTGAATAGTTCAGTAGTGATATCCTACGGTACATCAAACCCTTTTCTTAAATTAGTTACTGTCTTTATCGTGGTCAATCCATTTGGAATTAAATAGAAGGAATATATCTGTAATGTTTATTGAGTTGTAACTATTTTATGAAATTTTGATTCTAGAAAGGTTAGACTCAACCATTTAGGTATAGTCCTGATTCTGTATGAAAATCTTGTTCCATGTTTCACAAAGTATGTCTTGTACCATTTATGGATTTAAAATGAAACTTAATACTGTATTATTGTATTTCATTATGATCGTGGCTACTGTGTCAAGTCTTTCCTTATTTTTGTTTTATTCATTTCAAGAATTGATATGTATCACTAATCATGGGCCCTGTTTGATGCGAGGGTACCCATCAGAGAGTTATTGCACCATCCGACCTCGACCCAGGCATCTGTCCAGACAAAAGGTGGCAAGGGAAATGAAAAAACATGTGATCCTGCGAATCAGAAGTTAAGTATTATCCTGGAATACTTTGTTATTAACAATTATCACTCTATTGGTGTTCTTTTTAATTTTCTTGTATATAATTACTGATATTCGTAAATGGTAAATCTTTCCAGGCTTTCGTCTACGCAAGTATTTCAAATGTTTCGTCCTCTTCTTCGGTGCAAAAGGTATTTGAGTTCCCTTTTGTAAACCTTTCAGGAGTCCCAGCAGACACAGTTGCAATTTAGATTTATAGATGTTCAGTATAATTTCGCTCAGTCTCCTATAGTGGCTGGAAAGAGGGAAATTCCCAATTGTATTCTTAAGTTTCTGGTTCTAATTCTATAAGTAATGACTTCTTTGAATATTGTTCTACAGGATTTTCTTTTCTGTTAGTTTGAAATAATGTAATGACTGTTGTATTATTCAGATCTTTCACCACTCGAGTTTCATCCTAAACTGGCAATTTAATTACTATGGTCGTTGTTTTAAATTGTAGATTCAGTTTCGAACATCTACGAAATTCGAACTTATAGTTATGCATTATTTGGAAGGAACTTATATAAATTTGAAGGTCAATACTTTGAAAAATTACTCCTTTGTACATACATTTTCGTATTACCTCTATAAATGATCCAGAATCGGATCTAGGAGCCTGACAGGGCTCAAAAAGGCTAAAAAATGAAAGTGCTCAGAATTCAACAAAACCAATGCCATTGTGTCTGGATCATTCTCTTGATTCCATCCATATATTTAGTTTCTCAAATGGACACTGTATGCGAGAGTTATCATACTCTGACCGTTTTCGCAAACAGGCAAAAAGTCAACAGGTCAAGTCAAATGATGACATCAGCATGACATAAGCAGTGCTGACATGGAAGAGACAAGTGGTAGTCCAACATAAGGTGAATGTTCAGTGACAGGGATCCAACCAATAGCTAGCAAGTGGCATTTGTTTGGAAAATGGTTGGGTGCCACGTGGCCCAGTCATGGGCTGACACGTGGCACGATGGTATTGTTTAATGGTTGGTGGAAAAAGTTTTATTGGAGTCCATGGGGTTTGATCCCATGACCTCCTGGGTCAGCCTAAGACTTTGAAAAAGGTCCCTTGCCAACGTGCCCTCGGTGGTTCTTGTAACACTAAACACAAAATAATATAAATAAAGGTGATGTAGTTCAAAAGGGGCACAAAAGGGGGCTGGGGATGCGCCCCATCCCATGATATAACACTTGCATGTGACCACAACTCAACCCAGGGGAGGATCCCCCTCATGCGCGCACAAACAGATAAGGAATGGCCCAAGGTTTCAGGGAGAATCCCATAAAACCAGGGGGACACGCTCCAAAAGGAGCTAACCAGCTAAGGTGACCTCCTTTTTTAGCCTTGGATTCTATGCAGGTGCCATGAGATCAGGGGTGCATGCCCAGTTAGGGGATACTCTGCATATTTTGTTTTAAAATGGGGTTTTGACCATAGTTTAGTAGATATTTATGATTTTTAACCCTTTTAATGGAGGATTTGGCCTATTTTTGGGAGATATTAGGCATTTTTGGAGGCCAGATTTTGGGAGGAAGTTGGGGATGGATAAACAACTTCAGATCTATAAAAAATAGGTCTGTTTGAGGCCATGGAGGATAGTCAAAGAAGATTTATGCTGAATGGAAGCCAAGAAAAATCCATTTTTATGCAGGGAAGCTGTTGAGGAGCAGATGATTGCAGGCCATTTCTGGGAGCTCCGGTCATCCGTTTTGCGTGTCGTTTCTTTTGTTGGGTTCTAGAGATATGGAAGAACATGACCATATCAGTCTTGTATCCTAATGGAACTGCTGCAATGTATTTTCTTGAGCTTTGAACAGAAATAAAGAAGCCTCCCCCACAGAGACAAAGGCCTGGAGACGTAGGAAATTTTGTGCCGAACTCCATTATCACTTCTCTTATTATGGTTTGTTGTTCTTATTGCTTCAGTTCAGATCTGTATTTTGTATTATGGCTGTGATATATTCTCTCATCTTCATCCTTTTTCATTAGCTTCTTAAATGGTTAATAATCACATGCAATTAATAACTCAACCACAGTCATTGAAAGATCTTTCCGGGATCAAGTGGTATCAGAGCTAGTTGACGTTTGGATTTGAGTTTTGCATGTTAACTAGGAAAAAGATACAGTGTGGTAAAGGCAAGCTTGTTGCAGAGAATCCATTAATTGGATTGAGAAAGAGAGCTTCTCACAGCGAGAAGATGGCATCAGAAGAAGGGCTTTCTCAGGATGAGAAAGAGTTCCAGAAAACATTCCTTGCTATGTCGGAGATGGTGAAAGTTTTGTATGAGGATTACTTGGAATGGAAAAGACCAAATATGGGTGAATATTCAAAGGGAAAAAGTGAAGAGAAAGAGGATCCTCCTCAGATTCCTCCTTCACCTCCATCATCACCTCCTTCTTCTCCTTCTTCTTCAAGTTCAAGTTCTAAATCTAATGCAAAGAAACATGTTTATAAACATAATAAGGAAATGCTATTATTAAAACTTGATGTTAAATTTGAGTTGCCCATATATGATGGTGAGGTAAATGCAGAGAAACTTGACAATTGGGTCAAGAAGATGGAGGTTTATTGCAGTGTGCAACAGATCAACGATGAGGCCACACAAATCAAGTTGGCATCTTTGAGACTTGCAGGTACAACTCTCATCTGGTGGCAAAGAAAATTGCAAAACAGAATGCAACAAGTGGGTAATGTATTTCCATCATGGCAAAGATTCATTTATGCACTTAGGAAACAATTCTATCCTTTGGGTTATAAAGAAAAAGCATTAATTGAATGGCAATCTTTAAAACTAAGAAAAGGACAAATAGTGCAAGAGTATACAGATAACTTTCATAAAATGGCATTGATGTTAGATATCCCTTTACATACATAGGAAACCCTTATGAAGTATATAGAAGGTTTACCCGCACATATTAGAAACACTATATTCATGTTTGGACCCACTAACCTTGATGAGGTTTTTGTTCAAGTGACATACATTGAAGCAGGGAAAGTAGGTGTATCAGGGGAATCATCTTCAAGGAAAGAGGACAAGAGGAAATGGCATGGCAAGAATTCAAATGCAGTGACGAGGAAGGAAGGGAATCCCTCTTGCAAGCATTGCAAGAAAGAGGGACATGATGAGGACAAATGTTGGCGGTTGCATCCTGAGAAGAGGCCAAAGTGGTTCAAGGAAAAGAAGGGAATGAAAATAGTGGCAGCGACAACACGACCCATAGACTTGGGATCAGATTCAGGTGATGAATCAAAGATCTCATTGGTTGGTATGATAGGTAAAATTGGTGAAGGCATTGATTGTATAAGCAACTTTTTTCATATAAGGGTAATCATGTGACACACTAAGATAGACACGTTAATCGACAGTGGATCTCAATCTAATCTAATCTCAGAGGAATTGGTTAAGCAATTGGGGTTAAAAACACAAGTACATCATAAGCCTTACACACTTAAATGGATAAGCTATCATCATCAAATGCACATAACAAAGCAGTGCACCATCAAATTTGCACTTTCATCTAAGTTTGTGGACGAAGTAACATGCGATGTAGTGTCGTTAAGTGAATGTGGAATAGTCTTAGGTAGTCCATACTTATATGATCGTAAGGAAATCTTCTACAGGAAAAAGAATCAATATCAATTAACCAAAGCAGATCAAAATTATGTGGTTCATGCTCATCATGTAAAGGAAAATAAAACACTTCAAACAATGGAACAATTAAAGAAGACAGTCCAAGCAAGCAACAAACCAATAATTGTTTCAAATGAAATAATCGATATTAAACAAGAACAAGAAATGATTGTTGAATGGAAAATCAATCATAAGTTGCTTCAAGATAAGCTCATGTCATGCAAATATTACAAGTATATCAGCTCATTTGTATTCGTCTTTTTTATGCTATCATTAGTAATTTTTTCTACATGGATGATAGTGGCTTCAGTAAGATGTAACAGGGTTCAAATGGCTAACAATATGCTGCCAGTTGTCATGATTGTGTTACAATTGATCTTGATGAGACAGGTGCACATGATAAAGTTTAGATATAGAGGACAAGTTGGGTGGCCTATCCTAAGCTTGTTGACTGGTCAGTAACCTTTTGGGGACCAAAAGATCCTTTAGTGGGGAGGTGTGATCCAGAATCGGATCCAGGAGCCTGATAGGGCTCAAAAAGGCTCAAAAATGAAAGTGCTCAGAATTCAACGAAACCAACACCATTACGTCTGGCTCGTTCTCCTGATTATGGACGCATACTTTGAAAAACTACTCCTTTGTACAAAAATTTTCGTATTACCTCTATAAATGATCTAGAATCGGATCCAGGAGCCTGACAGGGCTCAAAAAGGCTAAAAAATGAAAGTGCTCAGAATTTGATGAAACCAATGCCATTGTGTCCAGCTCGCTCTCTCGATTCCAGCCATATATTTAGTTTCTCAAATGGACGTTGTATGCGAGATTTATCGTACTTTGACTGTTTTCCCAAACAGGGAAAAAGTCAACAGGTCCAGTCAAATCATGACATCAGCATGACATCAGTAGTGTTGACAATGCAGAGACAAGTGGCAACAAGTGGCAGTCCAACAAAAGGTGACTAGTCAGTGACAAGGATCCAACTAATTGCTGGCAAGTGGCATTTGTTTGGCAAATGGTTGGGTGCCACGTGGCACCATGGTATTGTTTAATGGTTGGTGGAAAAAGTTTTATTGGAGTCCATGGGGTTTGATCCCATGACCTCTTGGGTCAGACCAAGCCTTTGACAAAGGTCCCTTGCCAATGTGTCCTTGGTGGTGCTTGTAACACTAAACACAAAATAATATAAATAAAGGTGATGTAGTTCAAAAGGGGCGCAAAAGGGGGCTGGGGCGTAGCCCCAACCCATGGTATAATTCTTGCACCCCATCCCATGGTATAATTCTTTCATGCGACCACAACTCAGCCTAGGGGAGGCTCCACCTCATGCGTGCACAAACAAATAAGGAATGGCCCAAGGTTTTAGGGAGAATCCCATAAAACCAAGGGAACGTGCTCCAAAAGGAGATAACCAGCTAAGGCGCCCTCCCTTTTTAGCCTTGGATTCTATGCAGGTGCCATGAGATCAGGGGCATGCACCCAGTTAGGGGTTACTCTACATATTTTGTTTAAAAATGGGTTTTTGACCATAGTTTAGTAGATATTTATGATTTTTAAGCCTGTTAATGGAGGATTTGGCCCATTTTTGGGAGATATTGGGCATTTTTTGGAGGCCAGATTTTGGGAGGAAGTTGGGGATGGAAAACCAACTTCAGATCTATAAAAACCAGGCCTGTTTGAGGCCATGGAGGATAGTCAAAAAATATTTATGTTGAAGGGAAGCCAAGCCAAATCCATTTTTATGCAGGGAAGCTGTTGAGGAGCAAACGCTTGTGGGCCATTTTTGGGAGCTCCGATCATCCGTTTTACGTGTCGTTTCTTCTGTTGGGTTCTAGAGATCTGGAAGAACATGACCAGATCAGTCTTGTAGCCTAATGGCACTGCTGCGATGTATTGTTTTGAGCTTTGAATAGAAATAAAGAAGCCTCCCCCACTGAGACAAAGGCCCGGAGACGTAGGCAATTTTGTGTCGAACTCCATTATCACTTCTCTTGTTATGGTTTGTTGTTCTTATTGCTTCACTTCAGATCTATATTTTGTATTATGGTTGTGATATATTCTCTCATCTTCATCCTTTTTCATTAGCTTCTTAAATGGTTAATAATCACATGCAATTAATAACTCAACCACAGTCATTGAAAGATCTTTCTAGGATCAATAAAGCTCTATCGTTTTGTTTACTTTGACGTTTCTCATGTTTTACTACTGAAATGCTTAAAGGTCTGAGTTTATTAGGGTAAAGTACTAAAGATGGGATTCTATGATTATACCGGGAGAGAACACACACACACACACATATAACTATTCTGTTAATACTTTGACTGTGTAGGGGGATTCTATCTAACTGGTAATAGTTTGCACTTTCAATTACATGATGTGTGTACAGAACTTGATAATTGTATAATGTCATTTCCATACTTTCCTACTGTAACGATTGTCAAATGGACAATTATATATATATATATATATATATATATACACGTCACTTAATATTTCGTGAATACCTTAATATAGTGGTTGTTCGTTCCAATTTGGTCCTTCTAGTCTGTACAATTTGAAAGGAAAACTTGATTGTTCTTATCAACACATAATCTTATAATAGCTAGAAATCTTTTAGAATTATTACTTGTATCTTCTTGATTAACTTATTACTTTAACTATTGTAACTTTGTTCTTGCCTCTTCTAATACACAATGGCCTATACTGCTATTTGTAATTTACATTATATTCCTACCAAAAATGAAAATCCTCAATCATTTTTCCAGTCCATTCTATATAATAATAGGATTGTCCCTATAACAAATAACATGTTGTGATCCTATAGTTTATTGTGTTATAACAATGGTCAAACCTACGACAATAACTCCAAAGGAACTTTAACTGGGTGTATCTTACAATGAATATACCAAATAAAATTAATAGCATTCATTCCAAAATTAATTCCACAGATATAATTCATTCAGATTTTCGTTTAGCCCATCCTATCAGATTTAAGTTCCACAACATTTGAATAGGCTTCATCCATAGAAATACTTCGATGCAGAATTTACAGATGCATTCTATCAGATATCTAACTAATCAACATTCATCCAGAGAAAGGTTGGAATAACATGTCTGAACCAATTCGCATGAAGACAAAGGGAACAACCACGTTCCTCCCAACCATAGAACATGGAAGCCAAAACCACTTGTCCTATTCTCCCCCTAGCCTGACCATGAATCCATGAGGGCAATCTTGGAATTCCTCCTTAGCAATGTCTTCCTCTATCAGTAGTCTTCTCTTTGCCTTATACTCAGCAAAATAGTGTTCATAGCAACAAGCAATCAATAGTTCTTTTCCCCCAGCATACTAGGCAACATCCTGCCTCCTCACAGATGCCATATATCCAAGATTATTTTTTCCTAGGTCTTTTCCTTCCCTTGGGAATTTTTTCATCTTTCCAAATCCATGATTTTCAGGGGCTGCCAATGCCCAAATTCCTGATTTTCCACTTGTAACAATCAGCCCTAAGGTAGTCCCAACATGTTCCCCACTCATGGAGTCATGGACAACTGATTTTAACATGGTTGTTCCATTTGTCCTCCTGCAATAAATGTAAAATATTTTGTTGTCATATTCAAGTAGTTAGTTGTGTCAGATCAGATCTCTGCCCAACAGTGATAATCATTAATTACAACTAACCAAATTCAAAATTCGGAATTGCCATAAATGGAAAAAAAAATCCAAATTCGAATTTGCCAAAAACGGAATAATTTTCCTAAAAAATTTCAAATTCAAAAATTAATTTATTTTGGCGATGTCACACATGCTTTGTATGTTGAAATAAAAATGATGAGTCAATATATTTATATGTTTATGACTGAGTTTTGTATTGAATGATTAAGGTAGAAATGTGTATTGCTTCTCTCTGAACCCATGCTTTGAAGGGTCTTCTAATTACTTCAGTTGAGTAGCTAGAGGGCTATGGGTTGTAAGCCTGCAAGAGTGTCGGGGAAATTTTTACTGGAATTCTCAAGTCCTGTTGACCTCTAGACTCTACCTTCGCGGGAATAATAATTTCAAACCCTATGCAAGGAGGGTGTCTCCTTCATACTCCTCATCGTATGACCGAGGGCTCATGCCCATGTCCTTAACCTATTTACGACTAAAGGAATTATCGCATATCCCACAAAAGTTTTCGAAGGACCCATGTGACCAAGGTATGGGAACCCTATGCTAGGACTGAAAGGAGCTAAGCCTTTCTAGCTTCAGAACGTCGGAGTGTTTCAACCCTACCATTTATAAACCGGTCTAAAGAAACTAATGGTTGCAGTTACCCACAATATTGAATGGCGCCTAATAGTCTCCCTAACCATGGCAGACATACTTGACTCACTGTTAAACCTTGACCTAATTACCCATCACGAAGAAACGTGAACCATTGATTCAAGAGTATTCAGGAGCCCCTATAGCCATTGGATCTACACTGAGGTAACTTTGGTGAAGTTCCACTTCAGGAGAATAGAGATGCTATAGCATTAAACTCCCTGAACGTTGAAGTTATGAAGGGAGGAGAGCTGTGGGATTGGGGAGTTCATTAAGAACCCCTCTTAACCTTCTAATCATCCAGACGGGGGACCCATGTATGGTACTTCGACAAAGTCCTACTTTGGGAGAGTGGAGTAGCCATAAAGATGAAAACCTAGAAGGCCGAAGCCGTGAAGGAAAGAGAACCATATATCTAGGTATCCTCCGAGATCTTCTGTGACTGTCAAATCTAGACCATGGTCAGCCCGACATTGACCACTTCGGGAGAAAGGAGGGAGCCACCCCATGAATCCCTCGAACGCCGAAGTTACGAATTAATGGAGGTCATAGATTCAAGGGTTACGTGGACACACTGTGATCGTAAGATCGAAGGACTTGGAAGGAGATCAGTCCATGGCGATGTGGTATGCAGACATCACCCAGGGTAACGTGGACCCACATTTGATGTTATACATGTCACCTAGATCCAGACATTTCATCGACCCTATGTACCCATTAATACGTGACATGTGTCACCCACTGTAGGGGCCACGTGTCCTATCCGCCTTGTCATGTGTCATCTCTGGCAATTACCTGTGTGGTCCATGTGGCGGGAGGAGTATTTGAGACCCACCTATATTTTTGTGGCATCTAGTATGTCACCCCATGCGAGAATGGACCCTTCGGGAGTCTAGGACTTTAGGACTTTGGAGGTTTGGAATACAGTGTCAAGGGTGAGTCAAAAGGATGGAAGGCTAGAGCCACGTAGGGATATTTGAGGATCCTTCAGGAATTTGGGACTCTAGAGGACATGCATGCATAAAATAAAAGGGATGTTTAGTGCCGAAGCACCGAATTCTTCTCTAGCTTATGTGTTATATGAGGATTAAGTCTCACTGTTGGTTTGGACGGTGGATGGACCTTCCATGCAGGAGGTAGGAACCTGGAAATGGTACAAACGAGATGGATCCGTGTGGCCCCCAACTAACGAATGCCTGAAGGACTTTGAGAAGCCATAACTAGTAAACTAGAGGTCAGATTAGAGCTTGGTAATAGTCGTGAGAAAGCTATGGGCGAGTAGAAGAGGATGAATAATCTCGAGGAAATGATTCAAGATGATTTGAGTAAGAAAATTTTTGATGCCCCATCCCTAAAAAAGGGTACTTATGGGTTGGGTGTGCTACAAATTGGTATCAGAGCCAGGTTACAACAGTTGGCCTACTTGAGCTCATGAACGAGTCGCTTACAAATATTATTTAAAGAAATTTTAGGGATGACACCCTATCTTACCCCATTCTTAAGAGGCTTAGTTAAACTTCTACTGAATAAATGAATGAAATTTTCTATTGTTGTGTGTGTTTGGAAAATATGAACTATGTGTTGTTCATGAACTAATAGACCATTAACTAACATAAAATGTTTTATCAACACTCAAGAAGTTAGTAGCCCGCAAGAAAAATACAACATAAAGGATGGTGACACACCATGAATTGGGGGAAAGCTCCCACAATAGAGAGGAAGAATCTGATGAAAGGAGGGCAGTGGAAACCCCTCCAAATCTAGCTAAAACTGTAAGAAGCCTCACGAAAGAATTATAGAGTTGTAAGGTTGATAATGAAAGTGTTATCACATATTCTTGCAAGGGGATATTTTTCCTTTGGAGTTGGCCATTGGGTGACCAAATGCGAGAAAGGGGGTTTAAAAACCCACCATGTGTATTTGTATCCAAAGTCAGGGCGCAATTGTGCAAAGGCGTGCACATATCGGGTCGGCGAAAATACATCAAGCACAGGCTTAGTCACAGTTGTCGGATCCATCAAATAAAGCAGATCGATGACCATCAGGAGATCGATATTATAGAGTTGCACAAAGTTTAACATGAGAGCGAGCCCCAAAATCATGATATCTGGGCTATTCATTTCAAAGGGACATGCTCTGCATGATTATCATAGTCGCGATTTCGTGAGTCAGAAAGGTCAAAGAGCAGACTTTTTAGAACTCATGAAATGCGAAATCGTGACAAGATCGCAACCATTGATCAAAGGAGAAAGCTGGACCATTGGATCAACTTTTCTTGATTTCGTGAGTCTAGAAAGTAAGAGGGTAGAGTCTTAAAGACTCGCAAAACGTGAAATCGTGAAATAATCTGAGCTGTCCAACTAGGGGACGCATGGCAGCTAATCCAAGAAATCAAGATTTCGCAACTCAGGGTTTTGAGCATGGAGCACATCACAAGTTCATGAAACGTGAAATTGCAACGCACCTGGGGACTAGGCTCACGGTCACCGCCCAGGGTCATATGGAAGCAGAGCTAAATGAAGGTGGGCTCTTGATCGAGTGATGGTCAGCTGGATTTTTCGAAAGGGTGATCTTGGTCGTCATTTTGAAGAGGATCCAACTGCTAATCCAAGAGGGGGAATTTCACAATTTCGGGCATTGGGACGTTGGAGATCAAGAGGAGTGAAAACTCACGAAATGCGAAGCCCCAAAATGTCTTGTGGGAAAATCACATGGTCGTGGCCTGCGGTCGCATGGGGCAATGGGAAGGAGTTGCACGGAAGGCTGGAGCACCCAAGTTGAGTATGGAGAAATATTTGCATGGCCTCGAGGTGCCAAAATTGATTTGAAGGAGTTGCGAGTTCACCTGGGGAATTCATGGGTGTCAGGGCTCCATCCACATCCCAATACAGTTAGTTAATGGAAATAGGGGAGGTAGTTGAAACCTTGTTTCAACTTGTAAATGGAAAGCATGGAGGAGTCGACGATGGAAAATAGAGTTGTTAGCCAAAGTTCCCTGTCAAGTGAATTTTCCTGCAAAGCCCATGCCCATCTGATCTTGCATCTGACAAAAGAATGCAAGTGCAGCCTGACAGAAGAAGATGCAGATGCCAAGCCTTGAATACATGAACAGAGCACGCTTCTGAAGGGAACAAGTTGTTTTGAGTATAAATACTCAGTTTTGATATTTTGTTAAGGGGGATGGTAGAGCAAAGCTCATGTATTGTAAATTTTTAAATAACTCTCTAGTTATCTGGTTATGTATATGCTTGTGAAAATTCTTGTTTAATGACACTCAGCTTTCTTACTCCCTATTGTTTCCTTCTGATGTTGAAAGAGTTCATGATTGACTGATTCACTTGAATTACTGTGATTGCATTATGGTGAACGTTTGATTATAGTGTTGTTATAGTTCCTTCTAGCTTCTTTGAGATTTTAATTTGAGAAGTTGTCATGTTTAAATTGTTCCTCCTTGGGCTACTGAGAGAGTTGATGTCCTCGACATATCTTTACATTTTCTCACCGAAGTCTTCCTCCTACTCACCCTTACTACAACTCACTGTCTGAAGTTAAACTAAGACCTCATCTGCTAGTGCATGTTAGTCCAGTTTTCTAAGTTAAGGTGATATTTTCCTGAGTTTGCGCCCATTTGACCTTTTTATAACCAACCAGTGACATAAAAATATGATGGGTATCAGGCTTGCCTTTCCCGCAATCTGAAGGGCGACTTCTGGTGCTAACATTTCTGGCGTCATTGCTGGGGATGAAATTGAAGATTTTCCCTGGGATTGAACGATAAATCTCACTGGTTTTGAGGGTGCATCAGAACCTAGTACATCGAATATTGAAACTATGCACCTGACGACTCCACTGTTTCAATATGGCTTCTTTTGGCTACACTTGGTAGCCCTTGGGAGAACACAATGATCAACTTTGGTTTTTGATGGTGAACAAAAACTAGACACACTCATTTTGCATATTCACCTAGTGACTCCACAATCAAAGACTCCACTAGGGGGATCCTATTGATATAAATATGACCATACCGAAGGGGAAGACCAAGTATCAATTTAAGATCTTGCTTCATGAAATCCTGTTTTTCTTTATTAGCTCAATTCTCTCTTTCCCTTCGCATATAAAGAGGATTATCCTCTTCTTTGTATATTCATATGTCCTTAAACCTTCTTTTTTTCATCCATCCTTGGATGAAGAAATAATTCCCCCTTCTTCTGATGTAGATACTGATCTCGTGCCTTCACCTCTGCCTATTCATAAAAATGAGATCTGTATTGCATCTCCTCTTGAAATTGATCACTCTTGTAGCCCCAAGGAGGTTGAAAATAATTCATAGTCTTCTCAAATATTGTTACCTCCTGTTATTCTTGTTGAGCCTCCCCATCCTCTTGATGAATCCAATATTCAGCCCACTACTTTTCAAATTAAAATCAGAAATATGTTGTTTAAACCCTTGAGGATGCCATGTCACCTTAACCCTTATCCTCGTGATTCCTTTGAGTATCTTCCTTGGTTTTCTAGGGAAGATCATGTTACAGCTGTGAGGCACTTGGGGGCCTTTGAGAACTTTATTGATCAGTTTGAGATTGTTCATGATGATGTTACCATGAGGATGTTCTCACTTTCCTGTTTGGATATGTTGTGGTGTGGTTTAGATGTCTAGAAGTTGATTCTATTGGCTCCTAGACCAAGCTATACCATGCATTTTTGAAGTGTTGGGGTGAGAAAAAATCCCTTGATCAATATTGGTCTGAGTTTAATGCCTTGAGGAGAGGGGAAGAGGAAGCCTTGTCTGTCTTCAACAGGAGGTTTTACAACATCTATCGTAGCATGCCTATGGAGATCAGGCCCACAGAGACTGCTGCCATGGTGTACTATATCATGGCTCAGCATCCAGAGCTCTTCCTTCTCTTGAGAGAAAGGAAATCTTCATCGTTGAGACATCTGTTTGAGGATGTTGGAGAGATTGAAGAGAACATTAGGGCTAGCAAGTGGGTTCATAGGTAGGCAGATTTGTATGAACATGAGGAAGAAGATTGTTAGTCTGTTTCAAGTTCTGAGCAAGAAGATAGTGAACATGAATCGGATCTGGAACAACAACCAGGAAGTAGGGATGATTCACAGTTGGAATCAGGTTCTTCAACATTTGCATATTTTTCTCTGGACATGAATGCATATCAATCTTATGATCAAACTCCAGAACATTTTGAGCATATAGCAGTGGCTAATTGCATAGATAACTAAATGCTCTTGGCTTATCATAGTTATGATGTTCTAAATCTTGCTGCAAATTTATCTTGTGACCATTCTTATGAAGAAGAGACGACAAATGTTGATGATCAAGAATTGGTTTCAAAATAAAAAGAAGGGAATTTATTTACGAGCAAAGAGATTTTTGTAGAAGAGCATCCTGGCCTTCTAAAGCAACCAGGATTCTGTCACAATATTTATGATCCCGTGGCTATATACATGGAGTCCTACATTTTAGATTTTCTGAAATGTTCAAATCGCATTAGTTCACCAATACTCACAGGTGAGTATGGTGTTATGAAATACTTCCAAGACCACATTATAGAGCCTTTTCCTTTATTAATTAAGGAAAAGCATAGGGTGGAAATCAACTATCCTAGACCCGCAGAAGACACAGAGAAGCATGTAAAGGAGGAGCTAAGTGGATAGTTTATATCCTATCTAGAGCCTGTCAGTGAGCAACCATCATCTAAGTTCAGTCAACCTGCATCAACTTCTCACCCACCTGCACTTGCCAGAGACATTCATCCATGCATGAGCAGTTGTGGAATAGAGCAGTCTTTTTGCTACAAATTTTCTAGAGTTTTCCACTCATTCTATGAGCTCGTGGGGGAGTACATGCAGTCGCATTTCCTCCATGATTCAAAACCTCTGGGTCTGACCCCATTATTGCTATCTAGAGAAACGATGAAGGATGTAATCATTCTGCTGTCACGATTGTTTCATGTGTTGCTGATAATTGACAGAGTAAACAAACTCGTAGCTAGGAAGTTGCTTGAATGGCTATGGTGGAAGTTTTTTTTCACCTAGCACTATGTAAAAAATAAATTAGTTTAGGACTGTACATAAATAAGTTCCTTGGAGCATGTGTGTTTATTTGTTTTTACTTTCGGCCTGTATTTTCAACAGTGTGTTTTGAGCTTGACTCCATAGCCCAAACAGAAGGCGACTGAAACTGCAAAAGGAGATCTTAGAGCCTCGCGGGGAGGACTCTATCCCCCATGGAGCCTAATGTTATCACATATTCTTTCAAAGGGATATTTTTCCTTTGGAGTTGGCCATCAGGTGACAAAAATTGAGAAAAGGGGTTTAAAAACCCACCATGTGCATTTGTATCCAAAGTCGGGGCACAATTGAGCAGAGGAACACACATACCAGGTCGAAGAAAATCCATCAAGCACAGGCTCAGTCTCATCCGTCGGATCCATCGAATAAATCAGATCACCGGCCATCTGGCGATCGAGATTATAGAGTTGCGCAAAGTTTAACATTAGACTGAGGCCTGGAATCATGAGATCTGGGTTGTTCATTTCCAAGGGACATGTGGTGCATGATCAACATAGTCACGATTTAGTGAGTCAGAAAGTTCAAAGAGCAGAGTTTTTAGAACTCACAAAATGAGAAATCGCGACAAGATCGCAGCCGTTGATCAAAGGAGAAGGATGGACCGTTGGATCAAATTTTCATGATTTCCTGAGTCGGGAAGGTAAGAGGGTAGAGTCTTAAAGACTCATGTAATAATCTGAGCTATCCAACTAGGGGACGTGTGGCACCTGATCCAAGAAATCATGATTTCGCGACTCGGGGTTTTGAGCATGGAGTGCATCACAAGTTCAAAAAACACGAAATTGTGATGCGCTTGGGGACTAGCCTCACAGTGACTGCCCAAGGTCATATGGAAGTAGAGATAAATGAAGGTGGGATCTTGATCGAGCGATGGTTGCCCAGAGTTTTTGAAGGGGTGATATTGGCCGTCGATTTGAAGAGGATCCAACCACTGATCCAAGGGGGGCCATTTTGCGATTTCGGGCATTGGGACGTTGGAGATCAAGAGGAGTGAAAACTCCCAAAATGTGAAGCCTCGAAACGTCATGCAGGAAAATCACATGGTCACGGCTCGTAGTTGCATGGGGCAGTGGGAAGGAGATGCATGGAAGGATGGAATGCCCGAGTTGAGTACAGAGAAAGAGTTGTGTGGCCTCGAGGTGAAAAATAGACTCGAAGGAGTCGTGAGTTCATCTGGGGCATTCATGGGTGTCACGGCTCCATCCAGATCCCGATGTAGTTAGTTAATGAAAATAGGGGAGGTAGTTGAAACCACGTTTCAACTCGTAAATGGAAAGCATGGAGGAGCCGACCATGGAAACTAGAGTTGTCAGCCAAAGTTCCCTGTCAAGTGAATTTTCCTGCAAATCCCATGTTGATCTGATCTTGCACCTGACAGAACAATGCAAGTGCAACCTGATAGAATAAGATGTATACACCAAGCCTTGAATGCATGACCAGAGCACGCTTTTGAAGGGAGCAAGTTGTTTTGAGTATAAATACTCAATTTTGATATTTTGTTAAGGGGGATGGTAAAGCAAAGCTCCTGTATTGTAAAGTTTTAATAAACTCTCTGGTTATCTGGTTATGTATATGCTTGTGAAACTTCTTGTTTAATTACAATAAACTTTCTTACTCCCTCTTGTTTCCTTCTGATGCTGAAAGAGTTCATGATTGACTTATTCACTTGAATTACTGTGACTGCATTATGATGAACGTTTGATTATAGTGTTGTTATAGTTCCTTCCATCTTAATTGAGATTTAAATTTGAGAAGTTCTCATGTTTAAATTGTTCCTCCTTGGGCTCTTGAGAGACTTGATGTCCTCAACAGATCTTTACATTTTCTCACCGAAGGCTTCCTCCTACTCACTCTTACTACAACTCACTGTCTGAAGTTAAACTAAGACCTCATCTGCTAGTTCATGTCAATCCAGTTTTCTGTGTTAAGGTGATATTTTCCTAAGTTTGCACCCATTTGACCTTTTTATAACCAACCTATGACTTAAAACTCTGATGGGTATTGGGCTTTCCTTTCCCGCAATTTGAAGGGTGATTGTTGGTGCTAATAGAAAGGTTGATAAAAGAGTAGGAAAAACAAACTAAAATTAATGCAGTCTTGTTGCAAAGCTTATCAAATATAAAAAGTCAACTGCAACATGAACCAACAACCAATCATGTGGATAGACATCGTACAAAGAAAACCCATAGTCCACCAGAGATACAAAATTTACTTCAATCTTTTGGAATCTTTAATGACTAGTTTTGAGACTAAATTCAAACTGATGGATAGACAAAGAGGGTAAACCAAGTATTAGAGGACATGTTAAGGATGCATTTAATGCATCAGCCTAAGAAGTGGGAAGACTACCTACCACTGGTATATTTTTCCTACAACAATGACTATCAAGAGTCATTGAAGATGAGCCCTTTTGAAGCCCTCTATGGTAGAAAATGCAAGATTCCAATCAGCTGGAATAATCCGGTAAATAGAATTACAATCGGGCCAGACATGCCGAAAGAAATGGAACATCAAGTAATTCAAATAAAACAGAATCTGAAAATAGCTCAAGATAGACAAAAAATCTATGGAGACAAAAAGAGGACTCTTAGAGAGTTCAAAACAGGGGATCATGTATATCTCTGAGTTAGACCCAGAAAAATCTCCTTGAGGATGGGAGCTTGTGCCAAGCTGACACCTCAGTATTGTGGACCCTTTGAAATTTTGGATAGAGTGGGACCTGTAGCCTATAGGATAGCTCTCCCTCCCACTGTGAAGGGACATGATGTTTTCCATGTTTCATTATTAAAGAAATATGTACACGATTCTAATCATATTATTGAGTGGTCTGTGATTCGGGTGGAACCAGAGGGAGAATTCCTTCCATAACCTCAATGCATAATAAACATGAAGGATACCCCACTGAGGAACAAAACCATTGCATAGGTCAAGGTTCAGTGGAAACAATTTGGCCCAGATGAGGCTACGTGGGAAATGGAGGATGCCATGAAACATACATATCCATTTTTGTTTACTTCTATACATACGTAGCACATCGGTAGATAGAACATCAAGGACGATGTTCCTTTAAGGGGGAGGGGATTGTAACACCCTTGTTTCCCTCAGTTTGTAATTATAACTATAATTGGCCAAGAGACTATGGCATATGAGATATGTGTGAATGTTGAATTTGATGAACCTTTGTATACAAGGTCAATGTATGTATTTTTTGTTATTAATAGAAAATGGATAAGTGTTGAATAACTGCTGAAAGGGGGGTTTTCCAAGATAGACCATGGATGCCATGAGAGAGATGGTGAGGGGAACCATAAATGGTTGAGATGACCCCCCACCAAACCAATAACTTGCTAGAATTAATGGCTTATACCCATAACAGTTCTCAGACCCATAAATGAATTACCTGTCAGAGTGGTAGTTGGAAGAGTCCTCCTCAAGAGTTAATGAGGAGATGGGACATAGTACCCATCTGCAAAAATTCCATACCTAACCACGAGATGGGGACTACGACCCACACAACCTTGTTGAGTAAGAAAAGAAGAAAGAGGTAATTTTGTGGGCATATGCAAGGAGCGAGCAAGCAGACCTGCGAAGAGAGCATAGTCAAAAGAACAATCTCGAGAAGAGATAAAGAGTGGTTACATCTCTCTGGTTCGAGGAAGAACTAAGAAATAAGCTCATTATGGGAACAAGAAGTGGTTGGCATGGTTTTCGTTACAGGATGATAAACGAGGCTGACGAGTGACTGTGGAAGTACTCGTGTAGACCTCCTTGCTTGGTATAGATAAAATCGGTTTCCAAGACCCCGTGGGAGGAGGAGAGTAACCTCCGTCCTTGACTGTCGCTGAGTAAGAAGAAATAGTCTCTCTTTGAGAATCATGGTCTAGCTCGAGGGTGGCCAGCGGTAAATCCATCAGGAGTGGCTATGCCTATGGCTGGGTGGAAACAACCACCCCTTTCAATAGTTTCTTCATGAACTCTGGTTTTCTGATAAGTATTTTTCATACTCTGTGTGTTAAAATTAAAATGATGAGTGAATATATTTATATGTTTATGATTGAGTTCTATACTGAATGATTAAGGTAGAAATGTGTATTGCTTCTCTATGAACCCATGCTTTGAAGGGTCTTCTTATTACTTCAACTGAGTAATTAGAGGGCTATGGCTTGTAAGCCTGCAAGAGTGTCAGGGAAAGGTTTACTGGAATGCTTGGGAATAATAAGTTCAAACCCTATGGAAGGAGGGCGCCTCCTTCAAACTCCTCACCATATGATTGAGAGCTCATGCCCATGTCCTTAACCAAATTATGGCTAAAGGAATTAGTGCATATCCCACAAGAGTTTTCGAAGGACCCATGTGACCAAGGTATGGGAACCCTACGCTAGGCCCGAATGGAGCTAATCCTTTCTGGCTTCGGAACTTCGGAAGTTCGAAGCTCAAGATTGTTTCAACCCTACCATTTATAAACCAGCCGAAGGAAACTAATGGTTGTGGTTACCCACAAGGTTGACTGGCACCTGGTGGTGTCCCTAACCATGGCAGATAGACCTACCTCACTGTTAAACCTTGACCCAATTACCCATCGTGAAGCAATGAAAACCATAGATTTGAGAGTATTTGGGATCCCCCTTAGTGGTTGGATCTACACTGAGGTAACTTCAACGAAGTTCCACTTCGGGAGAATAGAGATGCTATAGAATCAAATTCCCCGAACGTCAAAGTTACAAAGGGAGGAGATCCATGGGATTGGGGAGTTCGTTAAGAACCCCTCTTAATCGTTTGATCATCTAGAGGAGGGACCCATGTATGGTACTTCAAGGAATTCCTACTTTGAGAGAGTGGAGCGGCCATAAAGTCGAAACCCTTGAAGTTCGGAGCAACTAAGGAATGAGAACCGTAGATCTAGGGATCCTCCAGGATCTTCTGTGATCATCAAATCTAGACCACGGTCAGCCTCATGTTAACCACTCTGAGAGCAAGGAGGGAGCCACCCCACAAATCCCCTAAACGACGAAGTTACAAAGTAACGGAGGCCATAGATCCAGGGGTTACGTGGACACACCGTGACCATAAGATCAAAGGACTTGGAAGGCAATCAGTCCAGGGTGATGTGGTATGTAGACGTCACCCAGGGTGGCGTGGACCCACGTTTGATGTACCACGTGTCACCTGGATCCAGACGTTTCCTCGATCCTACGTACCTATTAAGAAGTGACTAGTGTCACCCACTGTAGGGGCCACGTGTCCTCTCTGCCTTGTCCTATGTCATCTCTAGCAATTACCTGTTTAGTACATGTGGTGGGAGGAGTATTTGGTACCCACTTGTATTGTCATTGCATCTAGTACATCACCCTGTGGGAGAATAGACCCTTCGGAAGTCCAGGACTTCGGGACTCTGAAGGTTTGGAATACATTGTCAACAGTGAGTCGAAAGGCTTGAAGGCTAGAGCCACGTGGCGATATTTCAGGATCCTTCGAGAATTCGAGACTCTGGAGGACATGCGTTCAGAAAAGAAAAGGGGCATTCAATTTCGAAGCGTCAAATGCCAAATTATCCTCTAGCTTGTGTGTTAGATGAGGATTAAGTCTCACTGTTGGTTTGGATGGTGAATGGACCTTCCCTGTGGGAGGTATGAACCTGTAAATGGTACGAACAAGATGGATCCACGTGGCGCTCAACCAACGAACACCCAAAGGAATTCTGGAAGCCATAAATTGTAAACCAGAGGTCGAATTAGAGCTTAGTAATAGTCGTTAGAAAGCTACAGGCAAGTAGAATAGGATGAATCATCTCGAAAAAATGATTCAAGATGATTTGAGTAAGAAAACTTTTGATGACCCATCCCTAAAAAATGATACGTAGGGGTTGGGTGTATTACAGTACTCAAACAAGACCATGATTTGATCATATTTAAATAATAGATTTGTACAAGAAAAGAGAAAGATCTATATTTCTATAAAGAAATACTCAAACTTTAATTTGTAAAAATTAATTAAGAAGTAATTAATTTATTATTTAACTAATTAATTATAAGATTATTAATTATGTATTTAAAACTTTTTATATTTTTATGAAAATAGGATAAAAACAAACTTTGTTTAGATATACAACAATTTGAACTTATCTCTCCTCCATTTCATTCAAAATCTTAATCCATATCATGTTTAGATATACAACAATTTAAACTTAGCTCTCCTCTGTTTCAATCAAAATCTTAGTCCACCCTCTCACATTTAAGACTTTACAAAGAATTATGTTGTTTCAAGTTTAAGACTTAATAAAGAATTCTCTTGTTTGAGATTTCTTCCATTAGCATGGCATCAATTTTGAATCGATGTTTCCAATATTGTTTTTGCGAGTAGAGGTGAGATGGATCAAAGGATATGTTTGAGCTTTCTCGATGTATTACAAATTGGTTTCAAAACAAAAAATATCCTTATGAAGTACAACACCATGTGAGCTCTGGAACTAGCGTTCGATTGGAAAGGGAGAGTTGAGGAGACATTGTTGACGCATTTTTATTGTTGGAATTGAAAATGTAGAAAACACAATTCATATATGATAAATAACAATTATACAGATAAGAAATATATGGGTTTCACGTGGTTTACCCAAATATTGGGCTACGTCCACCAAGCATAGGCATCGGTTGTCTTATTATTCAAATCATGAAAACATCAGATTACATCAGATTGAAAATTTCTCACTTTGTCTGTCACACTCTGCCGTGTGTCCCGTGTGGCACCCAATTCTCTGGTCTTGCCCCGCCCTTTCTGGGAAATTGTTAGATGTTGAGATATCTAAAGCTAGATGGCAATTCTTTGGTGGGAGAGCTTCCTGCGGAAATAGGGCGGTTAATGAACCTGAATAGCTTGTCTCTTTCCATGAACAAGCTCACTCGAGTGCATCCTTCTCTAACGTTCAAGAATC
>ML784890.1:29819-43385 GCA_009831015.1 Picea engelmannii | reverse complement strand
CAAGTGGTATTAAATGCATTTTGGTGAATGCATAGATATAATATATGGCATAGAAATGATTATGCTAACAACTTAAATGATGTGAGTATTTCTAACTCATGAAGTTGAGAAACACTTCAAGAGTTGTTAGATATTGAAACCTGAAAGTTGCAAGTTAAAGTAGTTGCATAATGATGAATTACGGAAATTATTTGTCGAGGGAACATAATAATAAAAATATTGATGGCTAGAATAAAGAAAAAAATTGGTAGATAATACATGTGTAGAGAATGTTGGGTTCATTCCAATTATAGTTGGATTAATGGAAGTGATTGAATTTTTGATGCAATCAATTCTGAAATCACTTTGTGAAGCTTTGTAGTTGTTGCCATGAAAATGTATATTTATTATGATATGCTAACAATGTGTTTGGTTGATTGTAAATGGAGGAAATTGCAACAAGAATGGTCTTGTATATGGCATAAATGTAAGCCCATAAATAAGACTAATTCCTATTGTTGCAGGAGCCAAACATTATGAGTTGAAGCTCATGTCTGGAAACTTTATTTTTCTATATAAAACAATTTTGGAAATTGGAATTTAAAAATTACTAACAATCTGTTTGGTTGCATGTAAATTGAGGAAATTGCATCAATAATGGTCTTGGATATGGCAGGGATATAAGCCCATAAGAAATATTGATATCTACAACTACAGAGCCAAGAATTATGAGAAAAATGCTCATGCTGGCGAAATTATATTTCCTCTATATAAACAAATTTGAGAAATTAAAAAAAATGTTATGATATGCTAACAATTAGTTTGGTTGATTGAAGGTTTCAGAAAATTGTAGGAACAATGATATTGGGTGTTGCTGCAACTGCAAGAGACAAATGAATTATGAGCAGGAAGCTCATGCTGAGAAAAAATTGTTTTCCTATATAAAATATATTTGACATTTATGATTAACCATTGTTATAATGATATATCATCATGGTTGTATGCTTGTAATATAGATGATGTGTTGGCTATGGAATATGGAAGATCATGAAAAATAGCACTAGAAGGAATTTGAACTCAATGATGAAGGCATAGAATGAAAAAATTCCAGTGGACTTGTTGCAGCTGGAGTTCTTGAAGCCGCAACTCTAAAGTATTCCTGGATGAGTGCACTAGATCCCTGGAGAGAAATGGAACAACATGAGGGACTGCATGGAAGAGAAAGGGGTTCATTTCTTTGGGTTGTGGATGGTTAATGGGGAATGGCAACTTGTTGGGTGGAACTACTACCAGAAAATGTAAATTGTAAAATATGTGTGCATGTTTTTGGCCAAAGTGCCTATGCATGCATGTTTCTTTCTAGGATGGAGTTCCTATGTATATAAGGGTTGGATGGGCTGCGTGTGAAGAGTAAATGCTAGAGTTCCTAGGATTGTAAGAACATTACTATGGTGTTGTACACTGAGGACAATGCCAAAATAATGGGAGGGGGATGTAACACCCCGATTTTAATACCTAGGAACTAGAATGTATTATGTAATTGTGACTTAGGCTGGTGAGATGGTAAAGTTGAAGAGGGGTCGGAGTGCCTAGAAAATGTAATGCATCTATATGTTTTAATAAAATACATCACTGGTTGCAAGACAGACGAGAACAAAAGACATAAGGGGATATGATTCCATGAGAGAGGGGGCTTAAGGGGATAAGTCTTTTATTATAGTTTATTTACCCATAATTGAGTTGATGGAGAAAAGTGGTTACACAATCTTCTTTGGGAGGCCATGGAGTTCTTTATTTCAAGTAAATATATAAAAATCTCTTTGGGTTGTTTGGGGGTTCACTTACTATTCTCCATTCACTCGTACACTCTTCTCACTCTTTCATTCTAGGTTCCTCATTCTTTCTAATTCATTTTCTCTTGGTTTGAGCATGGAAACAAATGGATAGAGGATATCCATTGCTAGATGGTTGTAATAAATTATTGATCATTTCAGGAAGGAATGGATTCATGTGTGCATGAGATTGATGGTCGTTCAGAAATAACTATCCATGAATGAGAATCCTTGGAGTTTCTAACATGGATATTTATTGACTAGTAGCACTGGAGCCCTAGAGAGAAATGGAATAGCCTGAGCGACTGCATGGAAGAGAAAGGGGTTCATTTCTTTGGGTTGTGCAGGATGAAGGGGAAAGAGAGATGGAAATTAGGATTGTTGTGGAATTGGGAAACTTGAGATCTAATTATCTAACTATTGTGTGTTTTAGATTTGGCCTAGGCCCCCATCCTTGTGGGTTCATAGCCTTGGCTCGAGGGTGGCTTGTTGTTGAAAATCGGAACAACGATTTCTATGGTTGGGAGGAACGTCCTTGGTCTGCATCCAGTTAGTGAATGCTTACTTGAAAATATAAGTGATCTATGTGTTTTATGTATAATGTATATTTTTCTACATCTATATATCTACGAGATGTAATTTCATTTGCAGGCTTGTTGGTTATTGTTGTGCATGGCACATTGGTCCTTTATTTTATGTTGTAGCATGAATCTTGTTTTGTGCATGTGAGTCTTTCATGCTTCTTTAATAAAATAATTGTTATCAAAATTTGAGATTAGTTTTCAAGTGATTTTTTCAGGCAGCGTGCCTAGCCTGTGGGTGTCTGGGTAAGTTACATATTTTCTATCCCTTTGCTAAGATACAGACCAACTAGAATGTGTGCTATACCCAGGTAACTTGAGTATGTGTATGACAAATCAGCCTCATAAAAAATGCCAAGGGAATTACCACTTTCTTCAAATGCTCATTTAGAACAAAATATTAGATAGAGACTCAAAATCCTTACCTAGGTTGGGATAATATCAAAATGTGTTTACCTGGCATCAAAATATACATGTCACATTTGGAGGAAAAGAGGTTGAGCTAAATATATCCACCTTCTATGTAGAATATCTTCAAACTCACCTATAGATCGAAAGATCCATATTATCCAACCCCTTACCAAAATTAGGGCTTGAGGGGTATAACTAGTTATGGAATAAAAAATGGATTATGTCCATGCTTTCAAAGTTTTAGAACTCATTTTCTTCCTGGAAATCATCCAACTAGGGCCCAATCTACATTTCTCGAATCACGTTCAATTTAGTTTTCTCACCAAGAGGAAAGTTGATAGGTTTCTGAATTTTTTTAACATGACAACATCATTTGTATTTCCTCCTTCCCTCTACATCATGTGAAACTAACTTCCCTGTATCTTGGGTAAGAGTACCGCTCATGTGATGGAGCTCCAATATTTTTCCGATGAAATCAAAATCAGGTATCTTGTCAAGCCTTTGAGCCAAACCATAATTAGGAACTTTGATATATATGCATGTCTTGTCTAGAGTAAAATATTCTACAAAGAAATCATATAGTCGACTTTGATCATTTAAATCACTAATACTAAGGATGAAAGCTTGAGGATCACCCAGTTTTTCCCATTCAGTATTCTCTATAGGATAAGTGTGCCAACTTTTAAGGGTTTTGAGAGATTCACCTTCTAGATCAATTGAAGCCTTCATTTATAGGACACCCTCCCCTATACGACACACTAATAGAGCATGTGCCATCTCACCAAAGATGGAAAAAAAATTGTCTTCCATCAACCTTGAACCAAAACTTGCAAACCTCCATGGCACCAATGTGTCATTTGATGGGTAGATTACTAGATTGGACCAAATTTGTTGTCCTTCCAATGGGTCCTCTAAATAATCGAGGACTTCTTCTTCATGGATCAAAATTAATACAAGTTTTTAGTGCTAGAAGTTGCCCCTAGACTGCTATAGGGTCAAGCCTAACACATCTTTGATTTTTGCAATGATTTTATAAATAAGGATGTGTTTTGGGTTTTGAAAGAAGGTGGATTAGGTATATGGAAAGAGAAAGAATAAGAGAATTAGGATAAACGTAGATCAATAAAAACACCATTGGGCATGGAGTCAAAACACCCTGTTGATCGAACTCCATCAAATTATATATTAGATAAAATGTTTATATATAAATGGGTAGAAGAATAAGGAATAAATGAAAAGTAGAACATCTCATTAAACCAAGATTCTCTTTGTCAAATGGATGCAACGATACTTGAAACAAAACACACAGATAATAGGCAGTCATGACAAAATATTTACCGCTCGGGAATCTATCATCCATGAGAAACCATTGATTCTCAATGTCTGCAATTCGTTCAATTAAAATGAAAAACGTAATGTAAAACAAGGAAGATGAAAAAAAATAGTGTTTAGACAAGAAAAATCACGATCTGATAAAACAAATGTCATAGATCTCCAATGTCAGAAGCGAATAGGAAAATACAATGCCCTCAAGCTTACAACAACTCTGTCTGGATGCTATTTCATCAATATCTTCTCAGGCCTTACCCTCTCGGTCTCCTCCTCTCCCCTTTGGTGTTACAAACTGTTGTCTTAAATAGTAAAAAACATCCACCGCTTCTTCCTATCTGCTATGAAATAAACATAACAATGAACTAAGAATAAAAACAATCTATGATATTGTGCAAGAAATATGTGACAGTTTAAATCAAATGCCTTGCCATATGCGTCTTTAAAATCTAGAGATTTGGAACTAATTGATTTACTACTGAAAATCTGGAAATGATATCTCTGATTGCCATCTAACCTGCCACCAAAATACTCTACCAATTGTAGGGATTCCTTCCTGGAAATCCTGAACTGTCACAAGATATTTGGAGCTATTCTTTTAATAGTTGATTCTCTGTCTTTAGATGCTAGATCTTCCCTTCCCATCTTAATGCATGCAATAGTAGATTGCCAAGTCTATGTTGGCCATGATCCTCCATTATGATATGACCAAGGCATATTCTTTGGGTCACTGCCAGTAATAATTCACCACTCTTATCCCTTTTGCTCTCAATTAAGTTAGAGAATTTACTATAGCTCGAAGCTTGACATTTTCTTTGGCACTGAGTTGGATCTCGATGCTAAACTTGAATGTAGGCTCAGGATTTCATATGCTGGCTATGGTGTTCACTTTCAGCCCTCCTCGACCTTTGATCCTAATCTTGACACTTGAATCTGGTGATTACTTCCTCGTGGCTTGGCATTTGATTGGAAACCTTGGCGTTCTCAACACCATTGTGATCTATTGTTCCAACACCTGGCCTGATCTCTATTGGACAGGGTACTTAGAATCCATCGATGACATCGCCCGAATACACCCCAGCGTGTTCATCCTTGGGAGATATCCTTTGGAAATTTGAGAGTGTAGCTTCCAAACCCGATATTTAATATTTCCCTTGCAGCGAGCTTCCTCCTCTGGCATCTGGCCCTTGGATGATTTCTTCTTCACCATTAATCTTTGACTTAGATAGGGGATAGCAGCCTTGGTTCTTTTCACTCATGCACTTGCGATAAATAGAATATCAACCCTTTTTATTGACCAATCTCAACCCATACTTCAGAAAGATTCGCCCAACAACAGGAATCGTTATCCATGAGAGCAAGTCGTCTTCTTTGTTTAAACCCTTGATCACTTGCCATTACACCTGCTATCTAGATTTATTGTTTGAGCTTGATGCTAGAAAAATGATCGACAACTTGCTGGAAACTTGAGCTCTTTTTCTCCTTAGCGCACAGAGTTTATGGGCATTTCTTCCTTTGAACTTGCTACCACTATTTCACCATCGAATGTGCCTTAACTGGGCACATGTGCAAACCAAAACCCTACGTTTTATTCAGAAAACAGAATCAATATATCCACGAAGAAATACCATTGTTGTCTCTTAACAGATAATCGATATGTTGAACAAATATAATGTCCCTAGTAGGATCTCTCCTCGTGGAAGCTTTGGTAATTGAATGGAAACTTTTGTCGACAGGTTTCAATGATGTGGCATGAGCTAAGTATTGGTCACCTTGGTATTTTTTGATAAAAAACCCTTAAGACATATGTCAACAAGCTTGGGGCTTACACTAGCTTTGGTGACTTGTGTTGTGTGTTGATTGCAGGTCTCAGATGCTGGAGATTAAAGTATTGGGGCTAAGGCTCGGCCTTTGGGCCCAATTTTTAATAAAAATAAAAAAAAACCTGCATAAGGCCATGGACCAACTTTGGTCTAAAAGATCTAGAATTGCTTATAAGAGAAAAGAGGAAAAAATGGGCAAAATAATCCACAATTGGCCAGTACTGATTTAGCCCTGATCTGTTCATGATGGCACTGCAAGAATATCACTATTCCAGTAGCATGCCTTTCGTAACCAAAAGTCCAAAAATTCAACAATGCAAATGAGTACTAACACAAGCAAAAATTACCTCCAGTCCCCCTCACCTCCATTGTAATCTCCTCACCTCCACCATAGAACCCACCTACAAAAACCCTACCCTATAAATGCCTATCTGAGCCGCATTCATTACCCATCTATTTAATTTTCATTTATATCACTATTAATAGTGATAATGATATTAATATTGATAACCAATAATAATATATAAATAATAAATAAAATGATAAGAAAGAACTAGAAAACCAATCTAAATATCTAAAGAAAATTGAAACATCATAACTATTTTATATGAAAGAATATAATTGTGTCATAGAATCAAAACCTAAATCAGTATAAATTTGTAAATGTGTTGAACCTGCATAGAAAAAATCTAGCTAGCAAATGACATACACAGTTTCAGAGAAAATATGAGAAAAGAGAAACAAGAGATAAATAATGGAAGAATTCTCATTAACCAAATGAATGAATGATAATTTACACATTATATACTTTGTATAACTCAACTAATGTGCACTGAAGGAGAATACAATGCACCATAGTGGTGGTATAGAGTGATATGGACACACACCGTCAATTATGGGAGTAAACTACCACCTAGTCTAGTCTCTCAGGAAGTTACAAAAGTGAACTGCCACCTACTCTGAATTAACTAGTCTCTCAGTCTTCAGTTAACTGACCGAATTGAGTGAAGTGAGGAGGAAATCATGGAATCATGAGTAATATGCTAGCATGGTGATAATCCCAAGGAAAACGCACATTAGGTAGTGATGATCCCAATGTTGCATGGTGATGATCCCAATGTGGCATCTAGACTCTGCTCAACTGATCAAACTAAAGTGTGAACTGAAGATAATATTCTCCCTAAACTATAGGATATTGAATAATGACTAATAAACATAGGGAAAACCTTAGGAAAAGGAAATCCTAGGTCTATGTGAAGTATCTCCAACATCCCCCCTGAACATCACTATGGTGAAAATAAAGAATGGGTCTAAAAAACGAGGCCATGTTAGGTACCCAAATACAAAATATACTCTTAAATAAATGAGGAAAGAGGGAAAACCTCATGGGAACCCCCCCCTCAAAGTACAATATATGTAAAAAGAATAACTGATAGTAGCTAGGAAACTGTGTCCTTCACTCCAAGATGATTGCACAGAGAATGGAACTTTTGCTCAGTGAAGGTCTTGGTGAATATGTCTACAGTATGTTTTGTTGAAGGATAGAACTGTAGATAGATGATCCCCTCATGTACTAAGTCCCGGATGTAGTGCATGTGGATCTTGATATGATTTGTTCACTACCTTTGAACTAGATCTTTGTATAACTTTAGAGTGCTCTGGTTGTCACACCAGATGACGATCGACCGATGAAACTGATTTCCCAACTCAGTGATAAAATTTTGTAGCCACATAGCCTGAATGGTTTTGTTAACTACCCCTCTATACTCTCCCTCAATTGAAGATAGAGAAATCACATCATCCTTCTTGCTCGACCAACAGATAGACCCAGAACCAAGACTGAGTGAGTAACCATATGTGGACTTGTGATCAATGCTATCATCATCCCAGTCAGAATCAGTGAACCCGATGAGGTCCAATGTAGAGTTTGTTGCATAGTGAATCCCAAAGGTGATGGTGCCCTATATGTATCTAAGGATACACTTTGCAGCCTTCCATTGTAGCTCATGTGGCTCTTGCATGAACTTGGAAACTGCTCCAACTACATTGGAGAGGTCTAGTCTAGAGTGTGTGAGATACGACAAGATCCCCACTAGCTCTCTGTATAGTGTGTTTACAACTAATGGAGTGTCCTCACCATCCTCAATTCTAAATCTTGATAGGAAAGGAGTCAGAGAAAACTTGCAATCTGTCATGTGAAATATCTCAAGGAGATCTCGTGCATACTTAGCCTAAGACTGTTTGATTCCTGATACATCCTGGATGATCTCAATTCCAAGGAAGAAATGTAGCGGACCCATGTCTGTCATCAAGAACTTATCATGAAGAATCCTCTCGAATGCAACAATCCTTGAATTCGAGAAATTGGTGATCAACAAATCATAAACATACAGAACTAGGAGTAGAAGTGAATCAACCTTCCTGAGCATGTAAACATTCGAGTCTAACTTACAACGTACAAAGCTCTGTGAAAACAAGTAGGAGTCCATCTTGGCATACCATGCCCTCAAGGCCTACTTGAGGCCATAAATAGACTTCTTCAGTCGAAATACCAAAGATAAATCCTTCATAAATCCCTAGGGATGCTTCATATAGATCTCCTTATAGAGATCTTCATGAAGAAATGCATTATTCATGTCCATCTAATGGACTTACCATCATTTGGTTTCTGTAATGGCAAGTGCCAAACGTATGGAATCCATCTTCGCTACCGGAGCGAAGGTATCATCATAGTCAATACCATGCACCTATTGAAATCCCTTGGAAACTAGCCTGGCTTTGTATCTACTAACTAATCCATCGGTTACGCTCTTGGTCATGTAGACCCATATGCATCTGAAAAGTTTCCTTCCTGCAGAAAGGGGAACCATATCCCAAKTCTRGTTCTCGAGGAGGGAGTTGTACTTCTCTTGCATGGTGTATTCTCAAAATGGAATTCCAGTAGCCTCTCCATAGGATTGTGGATCTAAAGACTAAACCAATWAAATATTCCTATTTGGCATCGATTCAGTGGAAATGAGTGCAAGAGGAGGCTCCTCGAAATCAAATTGAGTCCTCCTAGTATCAACTGGATCCCCAACAAGTTCTCCTTCATCYTGAAGTGTAGTCTTAGCCCACTTGGGCCTCAGCTCTGGCTCTGCATTTTCATCTACATGCACTGACTTTGCATATGAMTGTAMTGACTCGGTATCTTTATYATCTGAATCCTATGAATCGTAACTCTCATCTGAAGAAGAGTCAGCATGTGCATGCTCATCATCTCTGACAGGTGGAAGAACAAAAGTGTATGCATGCGGTTGTTCAAGTACATGTGAGACACTTTCCTCRAATTGGAAACTATGTTCAATGATGAGTCGGTATGAGGAAAGATCAATAAGTCTATATCCCTTCATACTTTCAGRGTATCCAACAAATATACACTCTTTGCTATGTGGATCAAGTGCCTTCCTCTTCTCAGAGGGAATCCTGGCCCATGCTCGTGAACTGAAAATATGGAAGTGGGTCACTTCCTGTTTGAGGTCTCTCCAAGCCTCTTAGAGGGTCTTATCCTTGAAAAATCTATGGGGAAATCTATTTTGGATCTAGGTTACAGAATTAAGTGTTTCATCCCATAATCTTTGTGGAAGTAATTTTCATGTAGCATGCAAGATGTCATCTCTTTTAGAGATCTATTTTTCATCTCAACAACTTTGTTTTGTTGCGGAGTATAAGAAACTGTGTGTTTCAACTGAATCTCGACCTCATGACAAAGATTGTGTATCTCATGGTTGACATACTCTCCCATGTTATCTGGTCGGAGGACTTTTATCTTCTTTCCATACTGTGTTTCAACAAAGGCTTTGAAATCTTTGAGGTGTTGAAAGACCTCTGATTATTTCCTAAGAAAGAAAATCCATGTGAAGCATGAGAAATCATCAACAAAAATGAGCACGTACATTGCTTTATTGATTGATGGATGCGAAAAAGGGACCATGAGGTCACTATGGATCAGATCTAATGGAGAAGAAGCCTTCTGATTCTTTCCTTTGTCAAATTTCTCTTGAGGGTGTTTTCCAAGAACACGTCCCTCACAAATTCCTTTAAAGAAGTGGATGTCAGGTAGACCATCAACCATTCCCTTCTTGCTAATTTGTGGCATATATCTGAAATTTAAATTGATGAACCTTCCATGCCATATCCTACTACTTTCATCGACATGGGTAAGTAGTAATGCAAAATCTGGTTCAATAAATTCAGAAAATGTGTAGAGTCTGGATTGATGATTTACCTCACCAGTAGAAACCTTGGAATTGGTTGTCATGTCATGGATATCCATTGCATTAGGTGTGAATATGAATCTCTTTATGGGGTCGTAGTTTTCCATCTGATACACGGAAATAAGATTGACAGAGAATTTGGGAACATGTAGTACATTCTCGAAGCTTTCGTTTGTGAGTTCAATTCTTCATTAGTCGGTGATCTCGACTGGAGAGTTTTCCCTCATCATAGTAGGATGACCTTTTCATGCATCCAATGAAGAATAGACTTCTTTTGTGGCTACCGGGTGGTGTGATGCACCTGAATCTATGATCCAAGCATTGGGAGAGGAGTTGATGGAAATCAAAGCATGGATAAAATTGTCTTTCTTGGGATTTTGATCTTATGGCTTATTCTTCTCGACACCCTTAGGGATGTGATATCCAAGGTTGTTTTGATAAAGTATTTGGGCCATTTGATCTATCTGTTTATTCATACATGAGGATTCTGGATGTAATCCTTTATGCCAGTAAGTGCATTTCTCCCCTTTTCTTCCCTTTCCACCTTTGGATCCAAAGGCATCGTTGAAGGGCTTTGAGTACCCTTCCTTCTTTGGATTTTCATGTGATTTCCTTTTGTCTTTGTCTTTAGATTTATGATTTTGATGACCGCTACCATCATGCACAGTATGTGCATGTGCCTTTGGGACTTTGATTTTTCCCATGTTGATAAGCTTGTTCTTCTCTTGTGTTAGAGATTCAATAAAGACCTCAAGAGAGGGCATCTTCCAGGTGGCTCCAGAGGTGTTCCTAACTGAATAAAATGTGGATAGAAACATTGTGTATTCTGAACCAAGTTTGGAGAGAATGGTGAGAACCATTTGTTTCTCCTATTTAGATTTATCAACCTCACAAGCCTTGAGTTGCGATAGAAAATCCTTATATTTGGTAAAGAAATCTTGGAGATTGTCGAAGTTTTTTGGATCCAATAAGAGCAATTCCACCTTGCGCATGTGTCCCCTCATCTCATCTTCTTTTCCAAAAAWTCATTCCATGGTGGTATTGGCTTCATTGGGGGTTTTACAAGAGGATATGTAAAAGAGGATTTTAGGATAAATGAGACTGCAAATAGCTCCAAACGCTTCATCCATTCGATTCAGATACTTTGATTTTTCTATGAATGATGTGGGTTCAGTCTCTGTTAAGAACCAAATATCAATATAGCATATAAAAACCTCAGAATAAGTACTCAACGCCTTGAAAAAGAGATAATTTCAGATAATAAGCCTCTTCGAGGGGGCAACCTCCTTTTACCCCACATAAATGTTCAAGTACAAGATGATTCCAAATGAAAATGTCTCCTTGGTATATATAGGAGACTAGGAGGTATAATTACAACTAATGGAATAAAGTCGACATAAATAAAATAACATTACTAATGTAATATGCCCCAATTAAGGGGTAATGAGCCAATATTAGGGCTTAACAGTCTCTGTGTCCATGGTTAACCTATATAATCMTCTGCCTCGAAGATTCATTATCATCTTCTCTTTCCATGCAAGGAAATTGTATGGTGTAAGAATGAATTCTTTTGGAAATTCCATTTTTACGCTGTCTTCAATATTTGGTACCTGCAAAAATAATMTGGTGTGTCTTTTTCCTAGCAATCYGTCAKCTCTGATACCATGTAAATGTGTTGAACCTGTACAAAAATTATCTAGCTAGCAAATGATATACACAGTTTGCAGAGAAAATATGAGAAAAGAGAAACAAGAGAGAAAGAATGGAAGAATTTTCATTAACCAAATGAATGAATGATAATTTACACATGATATACTTTATATAACTCAACTGATGCGCAATGGAGGAGAAGCCAATGCGTCATAGTGGTGGTTTAGAGTGATCTGGACACATACCAGTAGTTACGGGAGTAAACTGTCACCTAGTTTAGTCTCTCACGCAATTACGGGAGTGAACTTCCACCTAGTCTGAGTTAACTGGTCTCCCAGTCTTCATTTCACTGACTGAAATGGATTGAAGTGAGGAGGAGTTCAGGGAATCATGAGTAATGCGCTAGTGTAGTGATAATCCTAAGGACAATGTGCATTAGTTGGTGATGATCCCAATGTGGCATCTAGACTCCACTCATATGATCAAACTGAAGTGTGAACTAAAGATAATACTCTCCCTAAACTATAGGAGACTGAATAATGACTAATAAACATAGGGAAAACCTTAGGAAAAATAAATCTTAGGTGTGTGTGAAGTATCTCCAACAATATTAAAGGAAAAAGTCTAAAGAAACCTACTTATTTTACTTAGTTCTTATGTGGTGGATCAAAGGGATTCAGTTCTCACTAATCTCCAAACACCCATGTATATTAAGATCGTTGGGGTGTTTAATTATTTCCATCATTTCTCTGATTTGATGTTTAAAATAGTGATCTTCGTTTTCCCAAATTTTGGTGTCCGCTAAGAACACATGGTTCTTGGTTATCGAGGAATGCTTTGTTAATGCCAATTTGTGAGTCTTCTCATTCTTGGTATTGGCCCCATGCTCTTTAATCCTTACATGAAATGACTGTGCAGTTTCTCCAATGTAACATTCACTGCATGCACACTCAACATTATAGACCCCTTTGCATTGATGATGGTCAACAGTGTTTGTAATGGATCTCAATTTATACTTAATAATTTCCATCAGTTTGAAAGAGGTTGTGATTTCCTTCCTTTTCAAGACCTTGGAAATTCTATCGGTGACCCATTTAATGTAAGGTAGGTAAGTTATATTTCCATAGTTATGGTTGTTTGGGATCTAGGCTCACCTCCTACCCTTTTTATGGCTCTTCTTCTTGCACTTCTAATGTTCTTTTTCCTATATTCTATGCTCATGAGGACCTTGTTTAGGTGATATTTCTCTTGCTTGAGGTGTTCATCATTAGAGATTTTGATACCCCTCATGGTCAGAGTGATAAGAACTCCAATATTTCAATTGAGGTGATAATGAGATTTCACATGAAGATAGTTCTCTGTATGGGTTTTCTTCCTGTAGACTTCATGGCCAAGCTACCGATGTTGCTTCCTATTAATTAGTGCATCCAAGAAATGGATGTTATCCCTCTCCTCTAATTCCATGGTGAACTTAATTTCCTCATAGAGACCATTAAGGTGCTAGAAGAATTTGTTGATTTCTTGCCTCCCATGGAGCAACATCATATTGGTGACATCTATGTATCCCTTCCATGGTGTTTCCTTTGGGGGATATGCATCCATAACTCTTTTCTCAAAATTTTCCATAAAGAGACTGGAGACTATGGGAGAAAGAGGGAACCCCGTCACTACACCATTGATTTTCTCATAGAATTCTCCTTGAAAG
>ML784890.1:13623-27466 GCA_009831015.1 Picea engelmannii | reverse complement strand
GTGATTTGGTTGGGCCTTGTCACACAGAAAGAGAAAGGGAGCAAACTCATACCTCTGCCAATAGATGAGGTGGACACTTCCTACAAATCCCTAGAATGCTCGGTTATGAAAGTATCCACAAAGACAAAGACTATGAAATTCATTGACACAACAAAATATTCTAGATGCCCACATTCCCTGTGACGTCCCCTCCGTTACGACTAGGAAAGCAAAGCATAAAAGGTGATTTTTTTTTTTTTTTTGCATTAGGAAATTAACGTCAACAATACAAATCATAGAAATGCAAAATTAACGACATCATAAGTAAGAGCATTATCAGCTACTCATCATTGAAATCAATAACGACGCATTCAACGCATCAACAAAAAGGATAGCGACACATAAACATAAATAACGTCGTCGCTTAGCACATCACAATCATCTTGAAACATTCTATAAACAATGATCAACCAAATAATGAATATTAAAATGACTGCGCGCCCAAGAAAAAAAAGTCTCTGTTGGAAATGAATCGTCGTTGTACAGGGGGAGAGCATGACTGTCAGTCCCTATGCTTCTCACGTATAGTCTGGCGCAACAGAGATAATAAAGGAAGGGAAAAGAACAGAGAGAAGGACAAGAAAAAAAACGTTGAGTGTAAAAGGAGAAATCACTAAGTGTCAAATAGTAATTTCGTTGAGTGATAAGTGCATAAAAACATTGAGGGTTAAAACAAAAAACACGTTAAGGGATAAGTGCATAATCACTGAGTGTTTAAGACAACAAACACGCTGAGGGATAAGTGCATAATCGTTGAGTGTTTAATACAGTAATTTCGCTGAGTGATAGGTGCATAAAAACGTTGAGGGTTAAGTGCAATTGTTGAGTGTTAAGACAACAAAAACGTTGAGCGAATGCTAAAATGCAAGGGCATTGCATGTTGGGAGAAATGTTAAATGCATAGTTCATCAACCAAAGTCGCAGAGGAGAGACAAGAGAATTCACCATGTGAATCTCTCACTGTACTGGGCGAAAATGATAGCAAACGTAGAGGAAAAAAATAAAGGAAATGAATGCCAGAAGGGAGCTCAAGTTGGGAGACATTTTATTTTCCACACAGAGATAAATTAGAGACTAAAATGCCAGGAGGGCACGAATTCTGGGAGAAGGGTTCCAAATCTCATAGGTAAAAGATGGTGAACAACGCAGAAGTAGCGGTGAAAACTCAGTTTACTTAAGGTTAACACAGATTCAAGATATCACTTCAAATGTTGAGGGAAGGTGAAATCACAGAGGGTATTCACTTCACAAGTTTGTTGAGGAAAGCATGCAAAGTTTGCAGAGGACAGTAAGAAAGAATTCGTTGAGTAATGTGGGAAGATCACAGAAGGGATTACAATCAAACGCTGAGAAAAATGGAGACCAATCATTGGGTAGCAAAGGTTAAAAAAGATTCGATGAGCATTAGATACAATCGTTGGGTAACATGTTAAAAATAATCGATGAGCAATGGAGACAACACTGGGTAACAACGAAATCACAGAGGTTTAAAGAGACCCAACCGCTAGGAAAAAATCAACAATATCACTGGGCAAAGGTAACAAAAATCATTGGGCCAATGTGCAACAGAAAACACAAAGACTGTACGCAATACAAACGCCGAGAATACCCCAAAATATATATACAAGAAACACTTAAGACATTGTGACTTCAATTAAAATGCAATAAACTTAATACATTGCATTTACTAATTCAGTGAGTTATACTGTACTCGAAGGAGACGAAGACAAACACGTTCTTTTGCGCTTGCGTTCTATCCAACTCCCAACTTGATAACCGTGAAAACTTCACCGTTACCTCCCAGCCAACGCTAGGGGTTCTCTTCTTTCCCCTCAACCCCCCAAGCTGCAAAGGGGCCACGCACAACCGCAACCATAATACTCTATCTCCCAGCTCACCTCACAAGATAGAGCTACCTCTTTGTCTCTCGAGCTGAGTATCCCAACTCTCACAAGTAAAACCACTCATACTTTTTGCAGCATAACCTTACTCATTCCAGTCATCCCCCCTTCTTCTTCTCATCCATTTCTTTTATAGAAATTTTCTTAGTGACCACTTTCCATTTGCACATTTAATTCAGTTTTTTTAATTTTAATTAGGAATTATCCCCCCCCCAATCACTTGTCTCATGTTCCCTTAGTTGCACCAATAAATCCACAATTTAATTAAAGTAAATGTCAATTTCTCTCACCCATCCTAAAAACGCTCCTAAAATCACTCTTAGTTGTCCCTTTATTCCCTCTATTTCCCTTTAATGACTGACGCCTTTCTAAAACTTAGTTGTGTTAAATTTAGGAAAATTCTTTAGTTATACTAGACTAGATACATTTCTATGCTTACACATTTATGGGTTATTCCTTTCTCAACTAAAATTCTAATTTAGTATTTACTTGTACAAGTGTATTAATCATTACTTAGGATTTATTTTTATTTTCATTTATTCTTAATTTGATTTATTTCATCCCCTCATTATTTAATTTAAATTTTTTAGTTTTTAGTCTTCTCACTCACTTAGACTTAGGCTTGGTTAAATATTTATTTGCAAACGCCTATACCTTTAGAAATTATGCTTAATAATTTCATTCTTTAGTTAATTAATTAATCAATTAATTAATTCGGCATGTGCTCAAGATTTAAGGTTTATCATTCTCTCAAGTTTTCTAGGCCACCTAGATTCATTGACTTCTTTTGTTTATATCGCGACATTCCCTTCAAGCCACACTCCGTTCTCCAAGGGTTCCACTCGCCTTTGATTCAAATTGTATTTATGTGATGTGCCCTTCAAGATGCACTACATGCTCCAAGGGTGCCACTCGCCTTTGACTGGTTTTGGTAGTTGTCCAACCCTTGGAGTGAATACTCCATTCAGGCGACCTTGTGAGAGACTAAGGGCCTCTAAGGAATAAGTACCCTGCCTTATTGTGCGCCCCTTAGAATCTTTATGAGCGACTGTCTCAGTCTCCCCTTATGACATTATGGATCTCCCAAACTAGGTAATCCTTAACCTACAATTCGAGCCATGGAGAGAGTGATAGTAGGTTGTGACAGGGTTGTTGTCACACCTCTCCCTCAATATATGGTTGTTTTGCATGGCCCCTTTACTCCTTATGTGAGTCTAATTAGCAAGAAATTGTCAGCCTACATCCGTCAACGAAACATTGTCAATGATCCATAAACAACATCATAATATACCTGATCATATGTCACATATGGATAATAAAAAATACCCAAACCAACACAGTCCACTCCTTGACTCGATCCAGAGTCCAAGTAGGTCCATTGATGCCAGTGGCATCCTCAATCCGTCAAGTGTCGTGCACAGTTAGGGGAAACTCGTTAATAGAATCTGTCAATACATAGATATCAAATAACCTAACATCATAATCCATTTACATCATCATAAGAATCCATAAGCGAACAAACAACCATATACTAAAATTGGATCACTTGCATGCAAGTTCCCTCAAAGAACAACTCAATAACATGTGCTTGCAAGAGAGGGATCTTACATACACCTGCTCTTGTTTTAAACTTCATCCCGAAGTTTGACAGTATATAAATGCAGTAATAAAGAATCTGACAAGATCTAAATGTCTAACTATCAAACAAATAAGGACATTGTTGGCGCACAATATCATATGTGTCCTCCTAGGTAGCCGAGTGTGGACTATAATTGTCCCATTGGACCTTGACCTGATCAACTGTTCGACATCATAGTTGTCGAATGAGATGGTCCAGGATGATAATTAGCTCCATCGTGAGTGCCACCTCGTCTGACACCTGCAAAGAACTAATGTCAATCACATGTGTAGGTTCACTAACAAAATGTTTCAAAACAAATACATGAAAAACATCGTGCATATGCCTCAAAGAATCAGGAAAGGCTAGTCGACAGGCCATGGGCCCTTTATTTTCCACCACTTTGAAAGGCCCACAAACCTAGGAGAGAGTTTAGAACTCTTTCAAAACTTGATCGAACTCTTGTGCAGTTTCACCCGCAAGAATACTTGATCACCAACTTCATAACTACAGTCAACGCGACCCGCATCGGCATAACTCTTTTGTCGATCTTGTGCTTCTTTAATCCTTTTTCTTATCATTTTCATTTTCTCTTCCATTTATTGGATCACTTCTGGTCCTACCAAGACACTATTCTCAAGTCGATCCCAGCTCAAAGGCGTCTAACACAGTCGCCCATAAAGAAACTTGAATGGTGTCATCTTAATGGTGCTTTGATAGATGTTGTTGTATGCAAACTCTACCAGTGGAAAGAACTCTTCCCAATGCTTCTATTGGTCCATCACTTACATACACAACATATCTTCCAAGATTTGGTGCATTCTTTCTGTTTTTCCGTCTGTCTTCGGGTGATACATGGTACTAAAGTTAAGTTGGGTTCCCAAGGCCTCTTGGAAACTAGTCCAAAATCATCCTGTAAACATTGATCCTTGATCGGATATGATCCTCTTAGTCACACCATGAAATCTCACAATCTAGCTGATAAAAACTCTAGCTATGTCTAGCACCTAATACATCATACACACAGGGATAAAATGTGCACTCTTCGTCAGAGTGTCAACTACCAAGAAAATTGAGTTGTGCCTCCTTGCCGTCAGCAGCAAACTCACAATGAAGTCTATCGAAATGACCTCCCATTTTGATTCTGGAATAACATGTGGCTATAGTAATCCTGTCAGATATCTATGTTCAGCCTTCACTTGCTGAAATTCTAGAAATCTCGCCACATATTTGACTATGTCCTCCTTCATTCCTTTCCAAAAGAATAAGGGATTAAGGTCTTCACTCATCTTCGTGACTCCTAGATGAGCCATGTATACAACTCTACGAGCTTTACTTGAGTTCAAAACTTATTAATTCATCGTTAGGATCCATGTAAATATGGTCATCATACCTCAACAATCCATCCTTGTACAAGTATAACCTTCAAACCTTGGTACCATCATGGTGTTTTGTTTGATATTTTCCCTAACCTATTTATACCAGTCATCCTCGAACTGTATAGTTAGAATATTTTCTCGAAGATTCATCCGAGAGGTATCACCGAGAATATGTGTGGTCTTCGACTAAATGCATATGCCACTCTGTTCATTGTTCCTTTTATGTAGGTAATCTCAAAATCCTACTCACTAAGCAGTTATGACCAACGCCTTTGTCATGTGTTCAAGTCACTTTGCATAAAAATGTGTTTCAAACCACAGTGGTTTGTTTTTAGTTCGAATTTCCGTCCAATCAGGTAGTGTCTCCACACTCTCATGGAATACACAATGGCCAATAACTCCAAATCGTGCATCGTGTAGTTCTCCTCATGCTTTATTAACTTCCTTGAGATGTAAGCGATCACCTGACCGTCTTACATCAAAACTCTTCCTAATCCTTCCTCGGATGTGTCTGTGCACACCAAGAAGTCCTCATCCATGTCGAGGACTTTTAGTATAGGCGATGTTGTCAACATCTCCTTGAGCTTTCAAAATGAGTCCGTGCATTTCTTGGTCCATACAGACTTCTTGTTTTTCTTCTGAAATTCTGTGATCGGATTTGCTATCTTCAAAAAACCTTCGATGAATTATCGATAAGATCCAGCTAAGCCCATAAAGCTACATACCTCTGGTACGTTCGTCGGCACAGGCCATTCCATAATATCCTCTACCTTCGTTGGATCCACACTGATGCCTTTGCCGGATATAACATTCCCTAAGTAATGAATTCTCGATTGATAAAAGAGCATTTCGACAGTTTCCCGTATAATTTGTTCTCTCGTAAAAAATGTAGTACCAAGAGAAAATTTTCATCATGTTCTTCCGTCATTCGAGATATTATTAAAATGTCATCAATGAATACTTGAACAAAATTGTCCAAGTATTCGCGGAACACCCCATTCATCAAGCTCATGAATACCCCTGGGGCATTTGTCATTCCAAACGGTAAAACAATAAACTCGTAATGCCCAAACCTCGTCTTGAATGTAGTCTTAAGAATGCCTTCCTCCTTGATCTGTAACTGGTGATATCCTTATCTCAAGTCAATCCTTGAAAACACATGGACATGAACCTCTGTAACGTCCTCTAACCATGATTACCACATGGACATGTTTAAAATTTTAATTAGCACTAATTTATTAATCAAATGTTTAATACAATGGAAGGCGTGACGATCCATAGTCGTAGGGTTGAAACTACTCTGATACCATATGTAACTTCCCCTCCATTACGACTAGGAAAGTGAAGCATAAAAGGTGATTTTTATTTTTTTGCATTAGGGAATTAACGTCAACAATACAAATCATAGCAATGCAAAATCAACGACGTCATAAGTAAGAGCATTACTAGCTACTCATCATTGAAATCAATAATGAAGCATTCAACACATCAACAAAAAGGATAGAGACACATAAACATAAATAGCATTTCCGCTTAGCACATCACAATCATCTTGAAACAATTTATAAAGAATGATAAACCAGATAATGAATATTAAAATGACTACCTGCCCAAATTACTCTACAAGGTTATGACCTCCAGGACACATAAGAAACACTCACGGCAAGGATCCAATTTATTTTGATCATTTAAGGTCTCAGGGTTGGCGATTGTTCTGAGGAACAAGGAGGTGTCTACATCCCACTATCACAATCAAGTCCAAATCCAAATATGCTAAATCATCAACATTAACGATAATCAATGGTGCAATAACATTCTCATAAACCATCACACGTAACATAAGTTCCATGGCGCAAGAGAACTTAATTAATAAATCGATCATATGAAAACATTATTCTAAGGGTGCAAGTACAATCACCTTTAATTTATTTTCAAGGCACAAAGAATACATCTACTTTACTTCAAGGCGCGCGAATAACCAATCATTGAACTCAACAATAATCAATATTATTTCAATGCGCGTAAATAATCTAATCACACATGAAATCATACATTAACATTATTAGAATGCGCGTGAGTAATCTAAAAGAGTAATCATTTATGAATCATCATTATTCCATAGCACAAGCTATCTAATTACTTAACATTAGCCTAACTTATTGTGCAAAGGAAATCATCGATCAATCCTTTATTCAATAACCTTTTAGTGGAGAAAGGGTACATTGGTTGTTAAAGCAATCCTAAATCAACCTTATACATATGTGCAACATTAAACACATTTCTAGATGATCACGGGTCAACATAATTATAGGAATAAGAGTAATTATTACTTTTAATCAAGGCACGAGAAAATCTACTCACTTAAATTCAGTCCTACATCAAATTAAAGTTAAGGCACAAGAGTAATCATTAGTTATTTTATAAAGAGATCTCATCACTTAACAATCATACGTCAACTCATTTAATGGCGCAAATATAATACATCTATTTTAGTGGCACAAGGGATTATAATTACTTAACATTTGTAAGTCAACATTAACCATGGTGCAATATAATTATCGATTCAATCATCTATACATATCATGGTGCAATAATTATACCACAACAACATACATCGATTTAAAGGACGCAAGGGCCACCTGAGAAACATTCTAACAAAGGACAAACTACAAATGACACAAATCAATAACTGACGCAAATACCTTTTGCGAAGCATTCCACCAATGGCCCATCTATGATAACACATATCCATTGATTGATGCAACTACTGTTTAAGAAAATTCTAGCACTAGACCGACTACAATAACACATCCAACCTTGTGCCCAGGTTACTAGCATCAAAATCTTAAGAGTGGTCAAGGTGGGCGATAAAGGTGCATAGTAAGGAAATCCTTGCACATCATAAGAGGATCCCTAGCCCCGACATCCTTCTAAACATCATGGTGGTGTTAGGTAGCTAGAGAGGTAGTAGTGGGGGCCCAAAGGGCCCAAAGTGATAACAGTGGAGGCCATTCATTGTAAGGTGGACTAGGTCCACTATATTATTAAATAAGGCCCACTATGGTATCTAGATATAGTAAATGGGTAGTTAGATATAATAAATGTAAGAGGACTTCTTAGAAGGTTCTACTTCTAGAAGATTCCTCCTCTAGAATGTTCTTAGGTGATGGTAGCACTATATAAAGGGGTTCAATCAATGTAATGGGACATGAAGATAATTATTGTATTGTGAGTTGTAGCTCAATAGGACGATGCTCCCTCGAAGAGGCAAGTGAACATGAGATGATCCCTTCCATAATAGGATCCATTGTATGGTGTTTCCATACCTCAAGGGTTTGATATAATAAAGCGTAATTTCTTCTATATTGTTATTTGGATATATTGTGTATTCAACATTTGTGGTGATTATATTTTTGTATCTATTTTGGTTCTTAAAAAGTGGTATCAGAGCAATTTCCTTGGCCAAATAAGGCAAGAATGCTTTTGCTCTTTTTGTAGATTTTTTCTAAAAAAAAAAGAGGGTTGCGCACTTCAGGTTCAGATATGAGGCTTTACGAGCTGAATTTGTAAAAAAAAATTGGTTATTTGAATTCCTCTTGGAAAAATACCAAATTTCAAAAATAAAAAAAGCTGAAACCAAGTCCAGGAAGTGAAGTTATGAGCTTTTTAAATTCAACAGTTTTTCAGGGTTTTTCCAAAAAAGGCTGCGATTTTCTGCTGTAACTTATTGTTCTATTTTTTAGGTTTTTTTGTGACGCTTTTGGGACCGAAGAGTTCATAGGGTGCTCATATGGATATTTCCTCTCAAATCCTCAAAGAAATTCTACAAATTACTAAAGCATTCAAATCCCAATCGTATGACACATTGGATGCCAAATTGGATGACTTTGTAGATGGCCTCACAAACGAACTCAATGATAGTTTTTGTAGTATTCAAGATTCATTGGATAACATGCAAGAGGTATTTCTTATGGAGTACATCAGGGATGAATATAATCAATAAATATATGCTTGGTATAATTTGGAGGCCAATTGCGATGATTGGCATATGGATAGTTGTCATTTTTGGGATGACAACCACTTTCATATTTTTGTTGATGACTCTAATCCACTTTCTGTAGAGAGCATGAATGTGAAAAATCAGGAGCCAATGATTATTACCAGTGTCCATCTTGCATATTCTACAGTGGTATTATTCCTTCCATATTCTACTATGAACCTTTTCCACTATGTGGATGGATCTTCTTATTTGGATCCACATGACATGTGTCAATATTTGGAGCATCATTTTGAGTTGGTTATCGGGTTCCAAAATCTTCCATGGGGATTTCACATGAGAAATTGGACATGGGACCCATGCTTACAATGGTGGTTGGACTACTTCAGCATGGTGGCTTTTCTTTCTACATGGGACTTTGGTTCTCCAGTCTTCGTCAACATTATGGTCCACAATTATCCATGGAACCCTCGTATATGGTTGTACATCAAGCGTTGAGGACAATGATTTCATAAGGGGGATGGAATGTTAGGTAGTTAGAGAGGTAGTAGTGGGGGCCCAGAGGGCCCATAGTGATAATAGTGGAGGCCATTCATTCTAAGGTGGACTAGGTCCACTATATTATTAAATAAGACCCACTATGGTAGCTAGATATAATAAATGGGTAGTTAGATATAATAAATGTAAGAGGACTTCTTAGAAGGTTATACTTCTAGAAGATTCCTCCTCTAGAATTTTCTTAGGTGATGGTAACACTATATAAAGGGGTTCAAGAAATGTAATGGGACATGAATATAATTATTGTATTGTCAGTTGTAGCTCAATAGGAGGATGCCCCCTCGAAGAGGCAAGTGAACAAGAGAGGATCCATTCCATAATATTATCCATTGTATGGTGTTGCCCTACCTCAAGGGTTTGATATAATAAAGTGTGATTTATTCTATATTGTCCTTTGGATCTATTTTGTATTCACCATTTATGGTGATTATATTTGTATATCTATTCTGGTTCTAAATAGGTGGACGAGACAATTCCATCTCTACTTGGGAACAAACAGTTGGGTGTACAAGTGCAATTGTGCGCAAGCTACAAAACCATAATATCAATAAATTGATACTGAAATAAAATTGTATAACTGTTAAGTCGTATCCTTTAGAAAGGTCACTACAATGATATCTCCCATTAAAGTCAACCACCTTGAGATACTATAAAATAGCTAGATATACTCTTTAAAAACATGATCTTGTTCGAAACAGTTGAAGAACCAATCCTCAGTTATTACTCTATTGATGGCATTGTAATACGTAATCTCAACCTCAATTTAATGGAAATGGAGTTAGCAACTTTAGGGAGGGAATGCAACATTCTAACAAGTCTATGAAGAAATCTGATTTTAAGAAGAAAATCAAAATTTTAGGAAAAAACAGTCTCCAATGGAAATGAGCCGTCATTGTACAACGAGAGGCTGTGATTGTCAGTCTCTACACTTCTCACAGACAGTCTGGCCTAGCAAAGATAATAAAGGAAGGAAAAAACATAGAGAGAAGGATGAGAAAAAAAACGTTGATTGTAAAAGGAGAAATCGTTGAGTGTCAGATAGTAATTTCGTTGAGTGATAAGTGCATAAAAACGCCGAGGGGTAAAACAACAAGCACGTTGAGGGATAAGTGCATAATCACTGAGTGTTTAAGACTGCAAACACATTGAGGGATAAGTGCATAATCATTGATTGTTTAAGCTAGTAATTTCATTGAGTGATAGGTGTATAAAAATGTTGAGGGTTAAGTGCAATTGTTGAGTGTTAAGAAAACAAGAATGTTGAGCGAATGTTAAAATGAAAGGGCACTGCATGCTAGGATAAATGTTAAATGCATAGGTCATCAACCAAAGTCGCAGAGGAGAGATGCGAGAATTTTCCAGGTGAATCTCTCACTGTACTGGGGGGAAATGCTAGCAAATGTAGAGGAAAAAAATAAGGGAAATAAATGCCAGGAGGGAGCTCAAGTTGGGCGACATTTTATTTTCCACACAGAGATAAATCAGTGACTAAAACGCCAGGAGGGAATGAATTATGGGCGAAGGTTTCCAAAACTCAGGGATAAAATATGGTGAACAACGCAAAGACAGTGGTGAAAACTCAATTCAATTAAGGTTAAACCAGAATCAAGATATCACTTCAAATGCTGAGGGAAGGTGAAATCGCAGAGGGTATTCACTTCAGAAATTTGTTGAGGAAAGTATGCAAATTTTGTGGAGCAAAATAAGCAAGAATTCGTTGAGTAATGTGGGCAGATCGTAGAAGGGATTACAGTCAAATGCTGAGCAAAATGGATACCAATCGTTGGGTAGAAAAGGTTAAAAAAAACCAATGAGCATTAGATACAATCGTTGGGTAACAAGGTAAAAATAATTGATGAGCAATGGAGACAACGTCAGGTAACAAGGAAATCGTAGAGGTTTAAAGAGACCCAACCACTGGGAAAAAATCAACAAGATCGTTGGGAAAAAGTAACAAAAATCGTTGGGCCAATGTGAAATAGAAAATGCTGAGAATACCCCAAAATATATATAAGAAACACTTAAAACATTATGAGTTCAATAAAAATATAATAAACTTAATACATTGCATTTACTAATTCAGTGAGGAATACCGTAACCGAAGGAAATGAAGTCGAAGACATTATTTTGCACTTGCTCTCCATCCAACTTCCATCTTGCTAACTGTGCAAACTTCACCGGTACCTCCCATCCAACGCTACGAGTACTCTTCTTCCCCCCTCAGCCCCCTGAGCTACGAACGGGCCACACACAACCGCAACCAGAATACTCTAGCTCTCAGCTCACCTCGCAAGGTAGAGCTACCACTCTGTCTCTCAAGTTGGGTATCCCAACTCTCACAAGTAAAACCACTCATAATTTCTGCAGCATAACCTTACTCATACTAGTCATCCCCCCATTCTTCCCCTTAGCCATTTCTTTTATAGAATTTTTCTTAGTGACCACTTCCCATTTGCACATTTAATTCATTTTTTTTAATTTTAATTAGGAATTATCCCCCCCCATACACTTGTCACATGTTCCCTTAGTTTCACCAATAAATCCACAATTTGATTAAAATAAATTTCAATTTCCCTCACCCATCCTAAAAGCGCTAATAAAATCACTCCTAGTTGTCCTTTTATTCCCTCTATTTCCCTTTAATGGATAACGCCTTTCTAAAACTTAGTTGTGTTTAATTTAAGAAAGTTCTTTAGTTAGACTAGACTATATACCTTTCTATGCTTACACATTTATTCTTTATTCCTTTCTCAACTAAAATTCTAATTTAGTATTTACTTGCACAAGTGTATTAATCATTCCTTAGGATTTATTTTTATTTTCATTTATTCTTACTTTGATTTATTTCATCCCTCATCATTTAATTTAAAATTTTTAGTTTTTAGTCTTCTCATTGACTTAGACTTAGGCTTAGTTAATTCTTTATTTGAAAATGCCTATACCTTTATGGATTATGCTTAATAAGTTCATTCTTTAGTTAATTAATTAATCAATTAATTAATTCAGCAGGTGCTAAATATTTAAGCTTTATCATCTTCTTAAGTTTTCTTGGCCACTTAGATTCATTGACTCATTTTTTTTTATACCACGACGTGCCCTTCAACACACACTCCATGCTCTAAGGGTGCCACTCACCTTTGATTAAAATTGAATTACGTGATGTGCCCTTCAAGACACACTACATGCTCCAAGGGTGCCACTCGCCTTTGACTGGTTTTGGTAGTTTTCCAACCCTTGGAGTCAATAATCCATTTAGGTGACCTTGTGAGAGACTAAGGGCCTCTAAGGAATATAGATGATGCCTTATTGTGCATCCCTTAGAATATTCATGAGCAATTGTCTCAGTCTCCCCTCATAACATCGTGGATCTCTCGAACTAGGTAATCGTTAACCTACAATTCGAGCCACGATGGGAGTGCTAGTAGGTTGTGATAGGGATATTGTCACACCTCTCCTTCGATATCTGGTTGTTGTGCATGGAACTTTTACTCCTTATGTGAGTCTGATTAGCAAGCAATCGTCAACCTGCATCCATCAACGAAACATTGTCAATGATCCATAAACAACATCATAATATACCCGATCGTATGTCACATATGCATAAATAAAAATCACCCAAACCAATACAGTCCACTCCTTGACTTGATCCGGAGTCCAAGAAGGTTCATTGATGCCAGTGGCATCCTCAATCCACCAAGTGTCCTGCACACTCAGGGGAAACTCATTAATAACATATGTCAATACATAGATATTAAATAACCTAACATCATAATCCATCTACATCATCATAAGAATCCATAAGCGAACAAACAACCATATACTAAAACCAGATCACTTGCACACAAGTGCCCTCAAACAACAAGTCAATAGCATGTTCTTGCAAGAGAGGGATGTTACATTCCCCAATTAAAAACATCCACATTCTCCTATCAAAATAATTCCCTTTGTAGAAGATTCCAAGATCAAATTCCTCAATTGAATTATAAACCAAATATTATATTGTTTAATATTTTTGTGCTTGAGAAGTTATTGTTGAGAAGGTAGGGGTTCCTTATTTGTTTATGCTATATGCTTATCGAAAACCTTATAGACTCACTCAAACACATGTACCGCTCCTTTACAACTCACTTCTTGCCCACAAAAAAATAAATCAAATATGATTCCAAATCTGAACAAAAGAAATCATATCTAATATAAACGCTTAACACCTAGAATGAAAGTGGTCAACAATTCCTAATAATATTATATTAATTATATTTATGAATTATATCATGACTAATATTTCTTGGATTATACCTAAACTAGCATACCCCCTAAGTGGGGGAAAGAGAATGTTGAATCGTTCTAGTGA
>ML784889.1:735174-751851 GCA_009831015.1 Picea engelmannii | reverse complement strand
TTGGAACACATTATCTTCCAAGAGATAGATATACAAGATATGTACAGAGACGAAGTAAGCAAGATATGTACAAGAAAATAAGAAGAGTGTTGTTACCTTTTAGTAGAAGAAGTCTCTTCCATCCTGCTTAGTCTTCTTTGTCGATTCCTTTTCTTCGGCAATCGATGCTTCGTGTTTCTTCTTCCTTTTTCTTTAGCTCGGGACACTGATTTCTGTAGTGACCATACTTCTGATAGTTGAAGCATTGTATTTATGAGATGTCTTTCTCTTGATTTGGCTTCCTCCTTGAAACAAACTTCCTTTTGTTCTTGAATCTTGTTGTGAAGGCTTGATCATCGTACTTCTTTTGAGGTTTCTCTTTTGCATTGATCCTTGATTCTTCTTGAGCATAGAAAGTCCAAAGTTCTTCAAATGTCGGGTACTCCTTCCTTGTATTCATGCTTGCGGAAAATGCATCCCATGTCTTGGGAAGACCATTGAGTACTATGTTCACCAATTCCTTTTCTGAAGTGATATCTTCAATAGCTTGTAGTTGATCTCTTAGCTGGGAGATCCTTACAAATTATGATGTTATGTTGTCATCATCATTCATCTTCATGTCACGGAGCTCATTCTTCAGACTCATAACTTGTCCAATGTTTCTAACTGAGAAGAGATTTGTTAGGGCATCATACATCTTCTTCGATGATTCAAGATGGGAGATATAGGGTATTAAGTGGTCTTTTATGGAATCCACTATGATACTCATGGCATTGATGTCAACGTCTTTGAACTTCTCCATAGCTGCAACGTTTTGTGGTTCCTTCTCTTCTCCTTCTTTAAACTCTGGCTTCACGATCTTTCCTTTCACAATATCCAACACTTTATTCTTAGCAAGGATGAGGTCAATCCTTGTCTTCCATGCTATGAAGTTAGAGGCTCCATCTAGCTTGTTCTCGGACTTCATAGAATTCATCATGGCTTGCTTGACTTGGTCAAATCCTAGCTTTGACCGAAAATCCAAACTTCATGTCTTGGCCTTCTGAGAGTACCAGGAGATGCGTTGGGCTAGGGTGCACTGATCTATCCAGAGATTAGGTTAATCTCGTCACTTAAGGTGCCTCGACAAGAGGTTTAGGGTTTCTACAACTGCTTCTGTTGGTAACCCTAGCTGCAGTGCTTTTGGAAGCTGCTCCTACTAGTAACCCTAGCGACAGTTCCTCAACGAGCTCAATGTCTAGCAGTTATGTTTCCTTCCAGCATTTTAGGCTAATTGAAGGGGTGTGGGCCCATAACCTGTTAGAATATAGAAGATGGTGTGCTCATTTTACCATTGACGATACCCTCGTAACCCAACCACATGCCGAAGCCTCCCTATGAGCACCTTAACCTTGACCTGAGAATTCCTCCGGAAGAAAACCCTAGGCTAGATAGCCAAACAAAGAGTAGTGCATCAATCCCCAAGGATAGCACATCACAAAATACTGATCAGATGTTCCAAACCCTAGCCAAGAGATATCCAAGCCAATACTGAAACTAGCTGTTGCTGCAGCTGCACCTGCAACCCTCCTCCAAACCTGTGCACCAACTGTAACTGCAGTGCGCACCTGCTGGGAAAACTGCAGTCCTGAGATACTGTCAAATGAGAACTGGTGCACTGTATTTATAGTAATCCTGCCAGTTTGTTAGGGCCAACTTCTGCTTCTGGGTATGTGTCTGTTCAGTATATTATTATTAATTTTGGTCGACTTCTTCTCTTGGAGGCTAATAGCTTAATATAAATTATCTTCTTGAGCCGACAAGGCTTCTAGGGTTATTAGCCAACTCATTAGGGTTTCTCTTGCTTTCCAGAGTCTTCTATTCTCATAAGGTTCACACATGGGGGTAAATACCTCCCGCAGCTACCATAATATTAATAGTTTCCACCATAGAAGTATGTCTTCCTGATCTATAATTGGATCCAGAAGGCTTCCCAGGTCCATAAAAGGCTAAAAAATGAAAGTTCTCATAATTTGATGAAACCAATTACATTGTGATCGGCTCGTTGCAGTGATTCCGTCCATATATTTACTTTCTCAAATGGGCGTTGTATGCGAAAGTTATCGCACATTGATCATTTCCCCAAACAGCTAAAAAGTCAATTGGTCAAATGGCAAAAGTCAATGATGATGTCAGTATGATGTCCTGCTGATGTCATCATGCTGACATTAGCAACTTGACATCTGACAGCACAGGCAATAGGGTGACTAGGCAGTGTCAGGGACCAATATAGTGTTGATAAATGGCATCATTGAGGACCAATGAAAGGGTGCCATGTGGCCCAAACATGGGCTACCACGTGGCACCCCATCACTAGTTGAATGGAAAATTTATATTGGAGCTCATGGGGTCGAACCCCATGACCTATTGGCCGAACAAAGATTTGATAAATGACCAAATGCCAATGCACCACGTTATTTCTTGGTATACCAATCCCACTTTATTGTTAATAAAGTGTATGTATGAAGAGTTGGGGCGGAAAGGGGATGGGGCTAAGCCCCAGCCCGTGGTTTATTTGACTATGTGACCATAATGTGAAGGGGCACAGGTGACACTGTATAACCACCAGAGTGCGAGGAGTAAGCACCCATCTTCCATTTAGTTCGAAGCCATGACCAAGTGTTGGGCACATATCCTGAGGCGCGGTCCTATGTATAGTTACCATGTGACCTATGCCTATGGAAGAGGGGTTGGCGCTTGGCCACATGTCTCTTCATATGACCTTATTTAAGGGCGTGTGTAGGGATAAAGGGGCTAAGCCCTATATTTAATCAAAAGTGGGTTATTTACTCTGGTTTTTGGATTTTTAATTGATTTTTGGCTTGTTAATAGAGGATTTTGCCCATTATTGGGGGATATTGGGCACTTTTTGAGGCCAAAACTTGGGAGGAAGTTGGGGGATGATAACCAACGTCAGATCTATATAAACCATTCCTTCTTGAGGCCATGGGAGGACATTCAGAGAAGATATATGCTGAAGGAAAGCCAATCCAAAGCCATTTTTATGCAGGGAAGTTGTTGAGGAGCACACCTTTGTGGGCCATTTATGGGAGCTCCGGTCATCCATTTTGAGTGTCGTTTCTTCTGTTGGGTTCTAGAGATCTGGGAGAACAAGACCAGATCATTCTTGTAGCCTTATGACACTATTTTGATGTAATTTTTAAGCTTTGAACATAACTAAATAAGTCACACCCACTGAAACAAAGGCCCAGAGACATAGGCAAGATTGTCAAACTCCATTATCACTTCTCTTATTACGGTTTGTTGTTCTTCATGCTTATGTTCATATTTGTATATTTTTTTATGGATGTGATATATTCTCATATCTTCTTCCTCCTTCTTAAGGCTTCTTAATTGGTTTATATATGCATGCATAATAACTCAACCACAATCATTTAAAAGGTTTTTTTCGGATCAAGTGGTATCAGAACTAGTTGACATTTGGATTTGAGTTTTGCATGTTAACAAGGGAAAAGATACAGCATGGTGAAGGTGAGATTGTTGAAGAGAATCCATTAATTGGATTGAGAAAGAGAGCTTCTCACACTGAGAAGATGACATCGGAAGAGGGACATTCTCAGGATGAGAAAGAGTTTTGAAAAGATTTATTTTCTATGTTGAAGATGATGAAAGTTTTGTATGAGGATTACTTGGAACGTAAGAACCCAGTTTTGGGTGAATATTCAAAGGGAAAAAGTGAAGAAGGATAGGATCCTCCTCAGATTCCTCTTTCACCTCCATCATCACCTCCTTCTTCTTCAATTTCAAGTTCTAAATCCAATGCAAAGAAACATGTTCATAAACATAAGAATGAAATGCCATTGTTAAAATTTGATGTTAAATTTGAGTTACCCATATATGATGGTGAATTTAATGTAGAGAGACTTGACAATTGGGTCAAGCAGATGGAGGTTTACTATATTGTGCAACGGATCAAGGATGAGGCCACACAAATCAAGTTGTCATCTTTGAGAGTTGCAGGCACGACTCTCATTTGGTGGAAAAGTAAGTTGAAAAACAGAACGCAACAAGTGGGTAATGTATTTCCATCATGGCAAAGTTTCATTTTTGCACTTAGAAAGCAATTCTATCCTTTGGGTTATAAAGAAAATGCATTAATTGAATGGCAATATTTAAAACTAAGAAAAGGACAAACAGTGCAAGAGTATACATATGGCTTTCGAAAAATGGCATCGATGTTATATATCCCTTTACATACATAGGAAACCCTTATGAAGTATATAGGAGGTTTACCTGCACATATTAGAAACATTGTATTCATGTTTGGACCCACTAACCTTGATGAGGTTTCTGTTCAAGCGACGTATATTGAAGCAAGGAAATCATGTGTATCAGGGGAATCTTCTCCAGGAAAGAGGACAAAAGGAAGTGGACAAGAAAAAAGGAAAGTTCAGTGGTGAGAAAGGAAGAGAGGCCCTCTTGCAAGCATTGCAAGAAAGAGGGACATGATGAGGACAGATGTTGGCAGTTGCATCCCGAGAAGAGGCAAAAGTGGTTCAAGGAAAAGAAGGGAAGGCAAATAGTGGCAGTGAAAACAAGACCCATAGACTTGGGATCGGATTTAGATGATGAACCAAAGGTTTCATTGGTTGGTATGATAGGTAAAATTGGTGAAGTAATTGATTGTAGAAGTAACATGTTTCATATAAGGACCATCATGCGACACACTAAGGTTGATACATTAATCGACAGTGGATCTCAATCTAATCTAATTTCAGAAGAATTAGTTAAGAAATTGGGGTTAAAAACACAAGTACACCATAATCCATACACACTTAAATGGATAAGAAATCATCATCAAATGCAGATAACAAAGTAGTGCACAATCAAATTTGCAATTTCATATAACTATGTGGATGAAGTAACATGTGATGTAGTGTCATTAAGAGAATGTGGAATGGTTTTAGGTAGTCCATACTTATATGATCGTAAGGAAATTTTCTACAGGACAAAGAATCAATATCAATTAACCAAAGCAGGTCAAGATTATATGGTTCATGCTCATCATGTAAAGGAAACTAAAACTCTTCAAACTATGGAACAATTAAATAAGGCAGTTCAAGCAAGAAACAAACCAATAATTGTTTCAAATGAAGTAATCGATCTTAAGAAAGAACAAGAAATGATTGTAGAATGGAAAATCAATCACGGTTTGCTTCAAGATAAGCTCATGTCGTGCAAATATTACTAGTATATCAACTCTTTTGCAGTCATGTTTTTTATGCTATCATTAGTAATGTTGTCTACATGGATGATAGTGGCTTCAGTAAGATGTGACAAAGTTCAAATGGCTAACAATATGTTGTCAGTTGTCATGATTGTGTTACAGTTGATCTTGATGAGACAGGTGCACAGGACAGAGTTCAAAGATAGAGGACAAGTCGGGTGGCCTATCCCGAGCTTGTTGACTGGTCAATAACCTTTTGGGAACCAAAAGGTCCTTTAGTGGGGAGGTGTGATCCAGAATCGGATCCAGAAGCCTTCCCAGGTCTAGAAAATGCTCAAACATGAAATTTCTCAAAATTAAATGAAACCAATTCCATTGCGACTGGCTCGTCATGCTGATTCCGGACATATATTTACTTTCTCAAACAGGTGTTGTATGTGAAAGTTATCACACACTGATCATTTCCACAAACAACTAAAAAGTCAATAGGTCAACTGGAAAAAGTCAATGATGATGTCAGCATGATGTCCTGTTGACGTCATCATGCTGACATCAACAAAGTAACATGTGGAAGCACAGGTAGCAGGGTGACTGGGCAGTGATAGGGACCAATAAATATTTGACAAGTGGCATCATTGGGGACCAATTAAAGGGTGCCATGTGGCACAGACATGGGCTGCCACGTGGCACCCATCACTAGTTGAATGGAAAAATTATATTGGAGCTCATGGGGTCGACCCCATGACCTATTGGCCGAACAAATCTTTGAGAAATGATCAAATGCCAACGCGCCACGTTATTTCTTGGTACACCAATCCCACTTTATTGTTAATAAAGTGTTTATCTGAAGAGTTGGGGCGGATAGGGGTTGGGGCTAAGCCCAAGCCCGTGGTTTATTTCACTATGTGACCATAATGTGAAGGGGTGTGAGTACCACTGTATAACCACCAGAGCACGAGGAGTAAGCACCTTTCCCCCATTTAGTTCAGAGCCATGACTAGGTGTTGGGGCATATCCAGAGGCGCGGTCCTATGTATAGTTACGATGTGACCTATGCCTGCGGAAGAGGGGCCAGCGTACAACCCTATATTTAATCAAAAGTGGGTTATTTACTTTGGTTTTTGGATTTTTGATTGATTTTTGGCCTGTAATAGAGGATTTTGCCCATTATTGGGGGATATTGGGCCCTTTTTGAGGCCAGATCTTGGGAGGAAGTTGGTGGATGATAACCAACTTCAGATCTATATAAACCAGGCCTTCTTGANTGATTTTTGGCCTGTAATAGAGGATTTTGCCCATTATTGGGGGATATTGGGCCCTTTTTGAGGCCAGATCTTGGGAGGAAGTTGGTGGATGATAACCAACTTCAGATCTATATAAACCAGGCCTTCTTGAGGCCATGGGAGGATAATCAGAGTATAGTTATGCTGAAGGAAAGCCAAGCCAAAGCCATTTTTATGCAGGGAAGTTGTTGAAGAGCACACCTTTGTGGGCCATTTCTGGGAGCTTCGGTCATCCATTTTGAGTATCGTTTCTTCTTTTGGGTTCTAGATATATGGGAGAACAAGACTAGACTAGTATTGTAGCCTTATGGCACTGTTGTGATGTACTTATTGATCTTTTAACAGAAATAAAAAAGCCACACCCACTGAGACAAAGGCCCGAAGACATAAGCGAGATTGTCGAACTTCATTATCACTTCTCTTGTTATGGTTTGTTTTTCTTCATGCTTATGTTCAGATCTGTATATTTTTTTATGGCTGTGATATATTCTCATATCTTCTTCCTCCTTAAAAATTCTTAATTGGTTTATATATACATGCATAATAACTCAACCACAGTCATTTAAAATATTATTTTTGGATCACTTCCCCTTCTCTATAATGGATTATTCTATCTCTTGTCATATTCTCCAAGTATTGTTTTGTTTTCGGGGAGAGTTTTGTTGGCTATGTGACCCATGCTTTCCAAGTCCGCCAATCATTGCTTGCTTCCTCCTCCTGACTAATTCAGTGTTGATTGATATTGATGTAGTTGAGAGCGGTGACATATATTGTTGCCTCCTGAAGGGTGATATTTATAATTAAGTTAGGGTTCTATGACCAAGAGTCTTCCCAAAAAAGAGGTGAGTTCCTTCAGAAAAATTCCCAAAAGTAATATTCTTGAACCAAATTTTTGTTTTTCCAGGCATTGTTCCATATCATTGATCCTAGACGAGTGCCACCCACCTTGATTAGGTCATTTTCTTCTACATCCTAGGCATATTTTTCTCACTAAATATTTCCCCATAGCTCATTTTTTCCTTTTATCTATCTCCACTAGAATTTCTCATCCAATGTTTTGTTCATTAATTGGAAGTCATGGATTCCCAATCCTATCAAGAACTTGGGAAAACAAACCTTGTCCCAAGCAACCAAGGCCCATTTTTTTCTCAATTGGGAGGAAATAACTTTACATACCTTTGATCGTACTGATGATCTTGCGAAGCCTCGAAGGGGGGTTTCCAACAACAAAAAATGTAAAGAGAAATGGCCTATAAAATAAATTTGATAAGAAGCACCTTCCCCACTATGGATAGGAAGAGAAAGGTCCAATGGTTTAATCTATGCTCTATTTTGATTAGGATATCCTACCAAAAGATATTTTTGAGTGCATTATCAATCAAGGGGGAACCTAGAAATTTAGAGGGGAGAAAGTATCATTGAAAGCCTATAATGTAGATTAGTGTATTTTTGATAGTCTTGAGAATATTGAAAAAGAAGATGAGAGATTGACGTTGGTTAATCTAGGTGTCGAAGGCTAGTAGAAATGTGTCTAGGAAATTCTTGAGGGATTTGATTTATTTTACCATTGGATATCCAAGAATCATGGTGTCATCAACAAATTGAAGATGTCGTAGAGGAACTGAGTTCCATGAGATGTTTACTCCTTTGAGTGAATCATCCTTTGTGGATTTTTTGTGACTCCTCCCTAGGACCTTCGTTATTAAGATGAACAAGAGGGGAGATAAGGGACACATTTTGTTTGATTCATCGATAAGGATTGAAAGGGAGAGAGGGAGAGACATTGATAGGAAAAGAGAAGAAGGCAAAGAATACCATATTTTTTACCCAACCAGTGCATTTTGAGCTAAAACTAAAAGCTATTATCATTTTTTTCACAAACCCATCGTTGAGGCAATCAACACATTTGATATAGCTAACTTTATCATCATTCCAAGTTTCTTGCTAGTTTTTAGAGAGTGGATTTATTTATGTGTCGCAATTATGCCATCCAAAATCTGGCATCCTGTATATGCTTCATGTTCTTATGAAGTAACTAAAGTATGATAGGTTTTGGGAAATTGGCTATGACCTTAGAGATTGTTTTGTAAATTACATTGTAAAGAGAAAGCAGTCCAAATTTGTTTGTTGAATTATCTCCTCCCTCTTTGGTAATGAGAGACGAGTTTTTCATTTATATCTCAAATAACTTCCCTTGACAATTTGGAGTCCTCCAAAACCTTCCAAACATCCCTGTCAATTATGGACCAACATGATTGGAAAAAACTCAATTGTGAAACCATATGAGCTAGGAGATTTTTGAGTTTCCATCTCCTTAATCTACATACTCTAATTCTTAAAAGATTATTCTCCTCGTTAGAGGGGGCATTCTAATCCTCTATGACTAGAGAGATAATGTTATTGGTTATGGTTTGTATTGCTTCATGTTGATTTTCTTCAGGTTTTGTTAGAAGGTGATTGTGGTGAGTTCTAAGTTATTTTTCTATTTCAGTGTGAGATTCTAGTTTTTCCCTTTGATTTTTTTAAGAGAGGTAATTTTTCTGTGGTTTCTTCGGCTTTTCTATATCATATTCTTATCCCCTTCCTTAAGTTGATGATTTATTGACTTTTTCTCCATAGAGTTTCTTCCTTATAAGCTCTAATGTCCAATTGTTCTTGCAAATTGTCCTCTTGAATCCTCAATTTTACTATCATTCCTCCCCTTCTTATTTCTCATTGAAGATCATTCATATTACCCTCCAGATGCCTTTAAGCTTGGAATATGTTGTCAAATATCTCCTCATTCCAAATTTTGAGCTATAGTTTTGAATTATTTGACCTTTACTAAGAAACATATATTTTCAAACATGTCAATCTACCTTCATCATTCCACTAAACTTTAATATTACTTAGGAAATCCAAATGAGATAGCAAAAAATTATTCAAACAAGAGGTTTGTCTTTGGCCATTCCCATACTATCCTATTTAAAACAAATAGGCCAATGGTCCAAGCTTACATGTGGAGGGAATTCCACTTCCATGTCTACCCCTCTTCTTAGAAGAGTCTTTGAAACTAGGAAGTAATCTAAATAGACTATAATATGTTGTATGCCCCCTCTCTTATTGTTCTAGGTGTGGCTCATTTTCTAAGCTCACACAATTAATTATGTTTTTTATTTATTTAAATACATGATAATTATTAATGTTTTACTTTGTTTCTTACCTATATTTAAACAATTATTTTTTTTTATTCTGACCTTTAAATCTGCATTTGTGACCTAATTTTGAACTGATTGACATAAATTTTGTCCTTTATTTTGAATTTAAATAAATGTACTTTTTCATAGGCATTTTTTATATGTATATAGAGTTAGAAACGAAATCAATTTTTGATATCATGCCAACAAGAATAAGGTAAAAATTCTAAAGATTTATATTGTAGTGTCCAATTTCCCTAGGTTGGAATTGAGAGGCTTGAGGCCTACTATTGGTCGGTTGAGTGGAAATTGGGATCGAATGGTTTGTGTCTTTTGGGTTGCAACAACCTTATTTTACTAATATTTTTTCCCATTAACCCAAATTTGTCTATCCTCAACATTGTGGAGATTAAGGAGCATGGGTGCATTCAGGTTGTGGGGAATTTAGTGTAACCATTATAGGACAACCTTAAATTATGTAAGTAATAATTTGGCGTCTAAAATATCTATTAGGAAAGATGATAATGCACAAATTTCCTAAACAATTTATTACCCACATCGACATAGACATATTTCTTAAGATGTTTGGAAGTTAACCTTTAGATAGACCTTTTGAGAGTGAGGTTTAAAAAAGTGTCATGCACATGATAGATGAAACTACAAATGGGTTTGGAGACATTCTAGGAAAGGCCAAAATTGCTTGGGAAACTCTAGAAACTCAACCCACATAAGAAAATAAATTAGAGCACTCTTCTTAGTGGAGAAGTTCTCTTACCAATGAGGAAGAAGACAAGAGTGTTTTCACAAACTAAATCCCACAAAACATATTTTCAACATTTGCAACTTGATTCATTGAATAAAACAAGAAGGAACATTTATTTAGGCTACAAGTGGTTTTCCCATGCTAGTTGTCGAGCTCCCATTTCTTCATTTAGGAATTAATCATAGCCTCAGGAGGGATGCAACCCATAAAATACACAAGCAATGTGTTGTTGATATTAATTAGAAATGACTTTATATTTGGATATAGGAAGATCATTGTGACCCAATTCTTTACCCCATGGAAGACCTTTCAAACAAACTTTTAAGGCCTTTTTGTTAGAACCAATGTTAAACCTTTTACTAGACAACACACTAGTGGGAATAATGGGCAAAATTATAGGGCCTTAATTGATCCATTAATTAATAATAACATTAATTGTAACATTGACATTATTGTTATAGGGCCTTGATTGATCCATAATGAGCTAAAAAATTCAATATCAAAAAGAAGTTTAGTTTCTTAAGGCCAACACAATCTAATTAGCAAAAGAGACATGTAGTAAATGCACAAGAAAGATAAAATGAAGGGGAGGAGTGCACATACCCTAGACCCACAAAATCATAAACCTTCAAGATTAAGGCTAAGGAATTTAACTATTCATACTTCAAGTATTCTAGAATTTCATCCCAACAAAGGAAACCAATCCTTTAAATTAGTCATCCTTGCTTGGGGTAATGAAATGCCTTATTATTTTATAACATATCTTTTAGGAATAAAGTAACTCTTCTGCTAATTGTTCATCGAGTTCATGTTAATCATATGATTTTAAATATTAATGTTTGTAATTGATTCCTCACGCAATATTTCAATCATATGTTCCATCCCTTTTCCTCCCAAGAATTTTCTTCTTCAATTACAATGCTATCGTCTATAAAATATTGAAAATAAATTGTCAACCTTGTTGTTTTCACTCCTATTATCACTTGTGCTTCTTATAGTGATAATTTGTATGTTTTGCTGTAAAATAAATTTTAAAAATAGCAAAAGTGTTTGTAAATGAAGTTTATAACAATTGAATAAACAAGTACAAGATAACATACATCTGAAAACTCAATACACGACAAGTCTCGAATTAAGAAGAAAACAGAAAATGAGTTTATTGATATATTTTATGAGTTGTAGCCAAGTTTCTCTCTACAAACCCATGCAAGTATTTGGACCAGAATTAGACTTAGAAGTATAAGATGTAATTTTAAATCATACAAAGACAACTAGTGTCTCAAAGAAAAGGACCAAGTCTAAAAATAAGCTGGATCAATCCAAGATAAAAGTGCATCATAGCCTTGACTCTGCAAAATAGTATTAATCAGCACTGAAATTGAATTCAAAAATTCTAATTAAGTCCAAACAAACTATCAAGATGAATGAATGACCTTTTGAAGCATGTCAAAATTCTATGCTTCCTTGTCCTTTCTTTTTCCACCTTTAGACTAACCCTGCTATCAACAAGATAACTTAGTTATGATGAAAAATCAGAAATGAATGAATAAAAAGAATTCTCACTTTGAGGCAAGAGCAAACCTTGTCAAAAGTATCTCTCTCTATTTTCTCGTGTCCTTCTTTTTCCTTGCTCTCTTCCTTTTATTCTTAAAAATTAGTTCAAGTGGTTCAACCACTTTTTGTTACAAAAGTTAAATAAATTTAGTTAAGATATGACAACTTATTAATAATAAATAATAATTAATAGGTGGGGCCCCTATATGTATTTATTTGTTTTATTTTCAACGTTCCCTTGTTTCTCCATATTTTACTCAAATACCATGCACATATCAACATAAGAATATATATAAAAAAGAAACCAATAAAATCATGCCACATTATCAAATACATTTGTATCTCCCAAGTCATAATAGATGCATGATATAAAAGTTTTTTTCAAAAAATAATATCACGTCCGATGTCCAAAAAATATATGCCTCGAATGTCAAACTAAAATTGTCATCACATAATAAAATAAAGTCAGAAATAATATTTTATGTTTGAAGACTCTCTCCATCTACTTCCTTCTGACAATGATGCCCCATGTTTAAGTAAATATGCATCAAAAAAATTGTTTTCCTCAACTCTTGAAAGCTCAGAATGATGTCATCAAATGAAAATTTTCTTACATCATCCTCAAGCTTGGCAGGGAGGGTCCTGGATGTATAAGAAAAAGTTTCAGATGAATCAAAACTAACAGAAATGGAAGGTCATTTTCCTTTACTTGGCTAAGGTTCAATGTATAAAGCTTTATATTTTTTTGGAAGTTGGACAGAGTGTGTATGTGAGGCTACAGAAGCAACATGTTGAGAAGGTTGTAAAGGAGGAGGAGGAGGAAGTAGCAATAACATAGTGGGCCAATGGACTATACTAGAGGAAGGACTAGCAGGAACATTTCACAACCATCATTGATTGGGAAAGTGTGAGGTGGTTCCTCAAATTCAGATATGATTGGATGTGGATAAAGAGGAGGAATGACAAGTGCTTGGGGTGGCTAGAAAGCAGGGTGTCCATCGAGGTTCAGATAGTTGGTTTGAACTAGTTGGTTGAATTCCTCTGAATCAGCATCGAAATGGATGAAGAACCTCATTCTTTTGTTTCTGCCTCTTTTCTCAAATGCATTAGGCATTCTACCTATGTTTCCTTTGTTGCCCGTGTTACCAGAGGGATTGTTGCCTCAACTGAAGAAACTCATCTAAATATCCATCAATGATCAAATCAGTATATATATATATATACAAGTTACAATATGTTAATCATCAAATAATATTTTGCTTTTAAAATAATTTAACAATGGCTCTGAACTGACCAATCAATCAAGCATGCCAAGGGAATATGAAAGGGAATAAGGAAAACATGGAAGAAATCATAAGCTTCCATTTCTCTGCTCACTTCCCATAACTTTCAAACTATGCATTTTCTACCAAACTGTCATTAATATAATCAATCAATAATCTCTTGGAACATGGGCAATGAATGGGATGAGAATATAAATGATATGGGAGTAATGAAAATGGATTTGTAGCTTATGATAAATACATGTTCATAATCCATTATAATCAATTATGTTCTTATAACTTAAATCATTTTTTTGAATACAGTTCATATCAACAATGCTCTATAAACCAGTTTCCACTATCTTTTATGCATGCCAAAATATCCCATGATTCCTTCAACTGAAAACAAATTGTTCATGTATGAAGACCATATTAATGACTCTACCAGTAGATCTCTTCCTTGAAAGTTTTTCTATTTATCAAGGGGAGAAAATGCATGGAATCAAATGAAATATGATTTGGGAATTTTTGAGAATAATTTATGGAAAATAATATATTATGCGAGGATTTGGTCCCGTTTGTATAAAAGAAAAATAAACTTAAAAAATTTAGTCACTATCTCTTTCAGCTACCAAATCTTATGAATATCATGGGTTTATTATGAACCAAAAGAATCAAATGACTAGAGTATAAGCTTGCTCGAGAGAAATGCAACCTTTAGACCATACTATCTATACTAATCATGATAGGTTTGAGTGTAACCAATGTTTCGTAATCAATACAACTAGGTAGACAAACAATATAACATTTCTTGAAAAATAGAGTTTATTTTCCAAGACTCGAACTCAAAACCCCATGCTTGGTTGCGAAAATAATAACTCTTGTTGACTCTTCAACTCAACTTGAAACCAATAACTTAACAAATATTTCCACGAGTTTGAAACCAATATGACTAGGAAACAATGTAATATTCTTCAATACTCAAATTCGAACTTAACTTAAACTCGGTGCAAAATAAAAGGTTGAAAATAAAAATGGTCGTAAAAACTCATAACAACCCATATGCAATTTTTTTTAAATTGGTTCAATCATCTTAAAAGTCATGGGTTCAAAACCTGAATTTGGCTCAGCCCCAAAAAACAATATGAGTTGACACATATCATTGCACACAGACTGCTCAAAATATTAATTACCACAGTATGGGCACAAGTTCAAAACCTAGAAAGCCAAAATTAATCAAGAATTGCCCTCGAGTTTCATACTTACTGAGAAAAATCATTGCTTGGTTTTGTGATTTATGAGAGCACAAACCATTTGTATAAACCTTCGAAATCATTCCAAAACAACCATCATTTAAAATACTACCATGATTTCGAAACCCAAGTCAACCAGAACCTTTTTTGGTCGCAAGGCCAAAGAAAACAACTCAAATAAATTTGTTATATCTATTCAAATATCAGTTAAAGGTCACGGGTTCAAAAGTTGGTTTATACTCAGCAAAAGATTTCAATGTTGGTCAAAACTCTTATACAACTGTAACTTATCCAAGGTTGGGTGCATATTTTCATATATAAATAAAAATTTTGACCTAGAACTTTAAATAACACAAGACCCTTATCCAAAATGGCCATTGTGGCTTGAAACCAAGGTCTTTCTCAACTAGGACACCATACAGTAGAGGAATAGCTACAAGAACTCTAACCCATGTCATAAATTTCGATAAATATCAAATGGGTTCAATTTCAATTGCCATAAATGATAATTTTTCAAAGAAATGGAAAGTGGAATATTGCATTGAGCGAAGAAGACAATCATCATAGAGTATCCATTTCAACAAAAAAAAACCTTGAATAATTATTCATTAAGAGTGAAAAGCAGGGGTAAAGAGAAGCACACACTCAACACTAGTCAAGAACCAGATCCATTATCAAATTATTGATCCACAAAATGGATGCATAAGATGCTCAACAGACTGATATGTACATACTTGGCCTTGTTTCCTTTTTTATACCAGTGTTGTGAGAGAAAACCATCGTTGCAACTACCAGGAGTAGATTTTGCACACCAAGCTCAAGATTTGTTTCTCGACATCTCCAACAAAATGAAATGAATAAATCTCAAGGAAAAATGGGTGGTATAGGTGGGACTGTGGGATTAATTACCATTTCCTTGCAAATTAATGCATGGCCAACCCATCACGTCAATCTTTCAAACCATAAATTGTATGCACATGCCAACTCAAATGCTACAAACAATACACCATATACTTTATGCCTTGAAAACCAATCATAATATTGATACCACATGCCATGTTAGCTTATAACCATGCGCTTAAAACTCCTTTTACTCATTTCCATAAAATCTTGTCACCTCAAAATAATAACTAATCAAATCGGTACTTTTGCGAATAGGATAGGGTTTAGTTTGTTTGCACATTAATCCATACACACTATATACCATATATTACATATTATGTAATAACCCAAGTTTTATGCCATTCAAAACATATGCGCCACCTTGTATGTCAAACCCAAAGTTTCAAACATTTTTTTTCCCATGGACTTGATACTTATGATATTTCAAAATATAACCTTTTGTTGCAACATAGAACCAATATGACTTGTAAAGTGAATCCATTGACATGATACACTATAACTTTATAGCAAGATATTTGTATATGCATGAGAAACCTTCCATATATATGTAGTATATAAAACCATGCTTTCACCCATCATAACTTATCTTTGTTGCAGGTGTATGTCAAACTTATAGTTTATATGTCTTGAGTTAATGATAATAGAAAATGACTTGTATTATATATGCAATCATAGGAATAGTGCAAATCAAATAGTTTTCAATTTCATGGATATCAAGTTGTCAAATGTTGAAGAATGAAGAGAAGCAATTATTACTGGCATGCACCAAATTGAAGTGAAACAACCTATATCACCATCTAATAATGTCAATAATCATACACCATAACCTTTGAAGTTTCGTCATAATTCTACTGATATGCAAATATGTAATGTCATGAGGGAAATAATTGAAAATATCCATTTATGTGTTTTCTAATAGGTGACCCCACCTATTAATATTATATCATAATATATTTAGATAGGCCTTCCAATCATTTGTGATCTTTTATAATAGGTGATGATATTTCGAGTCAACATGCACGACCTCCAACCAAGTTTTGAAATGTAAATTTAGTTAAGGAAGGTGTGTATGACCCTCTAGTTCAAGAAATTAAACGAGTGTGCCTATCTAACAACCAATTGTTTCCTTTAGACAATGAATTTCTAGCCAATAGTAGATTCATCAAACAATGAATTGTTAAATTCAAGGACTGAGAATTGAAGCTCCATTCAGAATTTTCAAAAGAAAAATTATCATAGCCATTGGTCTCAAGCACTCCACAAATTGGACACTCTAT
>ML784889.1:708244-719041 GCA_009831015.1 Picea engelmannii | reverse complement strand
TTTCTGATCAACTATATTTGAGCATAACAATCTTTGAAAACTAGAATCTAGTGGAAGATCCATGGTTATGTAGAAATGTGATTCTTAGGAGATTCTCAGGAATTGATATCTGATGGAAAATGGTAGGTTCACCATCTTATATTCTCAGCATTTGGTTTTCACAACTAGGAGTTGCAGAAGAATCAATTATAGCGATACATTACATATGAGGATCTATAACAAATGAGTTCCGTGGAAAGAAAAATCCCTCTTCATCATATTTCTTAGGAATATATTTGTAGCAAGTGGGTTCCGTAAAAAATGGGACTCTTTCGTAGCACATCATTCCTTTTCTTTTAGTGGCATGTATCCAATATGTAACATCTTAACATGTATCATGCCCCCAAGATTTTTTCCCAAGTCCAACCTTGCCATCTTGTGGTCATGCGACACCACGACGGTTCTCTCTTGGAAGCTTGGCTCAACCGAGGATACTTCACCCAGACTATGCCTCTTCACCTAGAGCATACACATGATCTATTTTAGGCTATGGAGGAGTCACATCCTTACTCTATGCAACTCAGTTGTATACTTAGACATTTGTTAACATTCTTTAACACTTAGTCAATTTTTCATACAACATAAAACATTTGAAACACAAGAGACATATATAGTGCGAGTGGCACCAACGGTGCCTAATACTTGGCTTCATTTTATAATATTGTGAAACATAAACAAATATTTACAAATAGGGAGCTACTATCCCAATTACATGGATGGACAGAGTATCATGACTCTTCCTTATACATCATAATTATCCATACATGTGATTTTGTCACACCAAGACTTCCCCTTGTTGTTCCTCCTTACCTCAGCTTGAGGTGCACCCCACTTGTGTGCCCAACCTTAGAGCTCCATGTCTCTTTCCTTCAATTTCTTCTTGTATTCCTTTGATTGTGAACCCTTGCTCTTATATGGACTCTAAGAGTCACTTGTGTGAAACATCATGTCTTTTGGTTGTGTTGCACCCCTTTGTGAATCGTCACACTCAACCAACCACCGTGCCCCTATATGGACCCAGTGCACCCAAACGAGCACGCGCACCCATCAACCAATGTGTCTCTTGGACCGACGTGCCCCATCCTTAGGCGTGCACCCCTTGCCTCATGCTCTTCCTTGTGTTGATCATTGTGACTCTCCGTGGGTGTGTTGATGGGGTCATCCAACCTCTCTAGTGCATGGATGCTACCAAGGGTAGAAAACTCAACTACTTGGGTGTGCTCCCAACTTGCCCCACTCTTTCCCAAACACAACCTAAGTATTTTCCATCCATAACAAGGGAAGAATGGTGTGTGCCCCCTTGGGCTCACACATCACCATTGTTCCCCAGGTGCTCTTGCTCATGCCCATGATACCAGTTCTTATCTGATCATCTGCTTTCCCCTTGTTCTCTTCATGCATTCCATCGTGAATCTACCCAAGGAGCGCACACGCATGGTGGAAGTCCTGGAAGGCCTTACAATATGAAAGTTAGGCACAAAAAATATATTTTCTACCAAATTTACTATATAATTCACTAATTTTCAAATAAATACAAGGCAAGATTTACCTGAATGCTTTTTGAGCCAAAAAGGTTAAAATTATGATTAAAAGATATAGAAAAGGAGTGGTGGAGTGTGAAAATAAAGGGGAGAAGGTGATATAATCATACCAAAACTAGGTCCCATCAGCTTTCTTACTTCCATGTTCTCCCACATGACATATAGGTATTACTCTTCTCACTAAACCCTTGCATTGGCTAATATGTTGACCAAACTATTCTCCTTACGTTGAACATGGGTGGGAATGATACTCTGAAGTTGTCTAAATAAGGTGCCCTATGATTTCTAGGCTTGCAATGAGGTGCTAATTGTGCATTATATTCTAATTATTAGTTCCATTTTGGATCCTTGTGAAGGTGTTTATAAAACTTTGAGAGTCCCCTTTGACCAATAGTTTTTTATAGCTATAGAGAGAGGTTATTTGGAGACCTTTCTCGAGAACTAGAAGTTCTACAACATTATTTGTGTCACATCCTCTAGATCTACCAAACAATCTTAGGATGGATCTTGATTCATCTTGGAAGGTTTTTCCTATCACTGTTGGCTTGGGTTACATTTGGAGGCACCGATAAAGTTGAGTTTAATGAATTATTTCGGTGGACATGACCATTCTCCTAAAGATCTTTCCTCTACTAAGATTGAATTGTCCTTGTTTGTTATGCTATTCAAGTTTATTCCCCAATTTTCTAATATTTTTCCTTCCTTTGTTGTACTTTTATTATATTCATCCTTCCATCTCATTTCATGGATAATTTAATGCACGTTTCTTTCGATGCTAGGCCACATGTTGGTTTTTTAAGATTCTCCTTTTACGTTCTTTCTGCACATTCCATGGGAGAATCTTGGAAAAAACTATCATATTTTGTTTAGAATTTGATTTCCAATGGAGTGGATCACCATTCTTCTAATGTTAAAATAATGTCATTCCTTTTCCTGTAAAATTTTCTGAAAAACTCCACTCCCTTATACCATAAAACCATTGTTATGTTGTGGAGATTGAAAAGGTGTTCAATGTTTTCTTCCTCTTGTTGGCACAATTGAAAAATTAAAGTTCCCTAAAAGCCTCTCCTCAATATTTTATCCCAAGTGAGTTCTATTTTTCTAGCAAGTATCCAAAGAAAGTGATTATTTTGGCTAGATTGATAGGTTTTATATTTGGTGCTAGATTTTTCTTTTTTTCCCAATCTTGATGTTTCACTTCGAGCATATATGCTTGCTTGAAAAAATGTGTCATTTCTCCATGTTTCCACCATAGAAGTATGTCTTCTTGATCTAGAATTGGATCCATAAGGCTTCCCAAGTCCATAAAAGACTCAAAAATGAAATTTCTCATAATTTAATGAAACCAATTACATTGTGATCAGCTCGTTGTGGTGATTCCATCCATATATTTACTTTCTCAAACAGGCATTGTATGTGAAAGTTATCGCACATTGATCATCTCCCCAAACAGCTAAAAAGTCAATAGGTCAACTGGCAAAAGTCAATGATGATGTTAGCATGACATCCTGCTGATGTCATCATGTTGGCATCAGCAAGCACGGGCAGTAGGGTGACTGGGCAGTGTCAGGTACCAATACAGTGTTGACAAGTGGAATCATTGAGGACCAATGAAAGGGTGCCACGTGGCCCAAACATGGGCTGCCACGTGGCACCCCATCACTAGTTGAATGGAAAAATTATATTGGAGCTCATGGGGTCGAACCCCATGACCTATTGGCCGAACAAATATTTGAGAAATGACCAAATGCCAACGCGCCACGTTATTTCTTGGTATACCAATCCCACTTTATTGTTAATAAAGTGTATGTATGAAGAGTTGGGGCAGAAAGGGGATGGGGCTAAGCCCCAGCCCGTGGTTTATTTGACTATGTGACCATAATGTGAAGGGGCACGGGCGACACTGTATAACCACCAGAGCACGAGGAGTAAGCACCCATCTTCCATTTAGTTCAAATCCATGACCAAGTGTTGGGCACATATCCTGAGGCGCGGTCCTATGTATAGTTACCATGCGACCTATGCCTACGGAAGAGGGGTTGGCGCTTGGCCACATGTCTCTTCATATGACCTTATTTAAGGGTGCACACAGGGATAAAGGGGCTAAGCCCTATATTTAATCAAAAGTGGGTTATTTACTTTGGTTTTTGGATTTTTAATTGATTTTTGGCCTGTTTATAGAGAATTTTGCCCATTATTGGGGGATATTGGGCACTTTTTGAGGCCAAAGCTTGGGAGGAAGTTGGGGGATGATAACCAACATCAGATCTATATAAACCATGCCTTATTGAGGCCATGGGAGGACAGTCAGAGTAGATTTATGCTGAAGGAAAGCCAATCCAAAGCCATTTTTATGCAGGGAAGTTGTTGAGGAGCACACCTTTGCGGGCCATTTCTGGGAGCTCCAGTCATCCATTTTGAGTGTCGTTTATTTTGTTGGGTTCTAGAGATCTGGGAGAACAAGACTAGATCAGTCTTGTAGCCTTATGGCACTATTGTGATGTAATTGTTGAGCTTTGAACATAAATAAATAAGCCACACCCACTGAGACAAAGACCCGGAGACGTAGGCAAGATTGTTGAAATCCGTTATCACTTCTCTTATTATGGTTTGTTGTTATTCATGTTTATGTTCATATCTGTATATTGTTTTATGGATGTGATATATTCTCATATCTTCTTCCTCCTTAAAGCTTCTTAATTGGTTTATATATGCATGCATAATAACTCAACCACAATCATTTAAAAGGTTTTTTTCGGATCAAGTGGTATCAGAACTAGTTGACATTTGGATTTGAGTTTTGCATGTTAACAAGGGAAAAGCTACAACATGGTGAAGGTGAGATTGTTGAAGAGAATCCATTAATTGGATTGATAAAGAGAGCTTCTCACACTGAGAAGATGACATCGGAAGAAGGACTTTCTCAGGATGAGAAAGAGTTTCGAAAAGCTTTATTTTCTATGTCGAAGATGATGAACGTTTTGTACGAGGATTACTTGGAACGTAAAAACCCAATTTTGGGTGAATCTTCAAAGGGAAAAAATGAAGAAGGAGAGGATCCTCCTCAAATTCCTCCTTCACCTCCATCATCACCTCCTTCTTCAATTTCAAGTTCTAAATCCAATTCAAAGAAACATGTTCATAAACATAAGAATGAAATGCCATTGTTAAAACTTCATGTTAAATTTGAGTTACCCATATATGATGGTGAATTTATTGCAGAGAGACTTGACAATTGGGTCAGGCAGATGGAGTTTTACTATAGTGTGCAACAGATCAAGGATGAGGCCACACAAATCAAGTTGGCATCTTTGAGAGTTGCAGGCATGACTCTCATTTGGTGGCAAAGTAAGTTGAAAAATAGAACGCAACAAGTGGGTAATGTATTTCCATCATGGCAAAGTTTCATTTTTACACTTAGAAAGCAATTCTATCCTTTGGGTTATAAAGAAAAAGCATTAATTGAATGGAAATATTTAAAACTAAGAAAAGGACAAACAGTGAAAGAGTATACAGATGGCTTTCGAAAAATGGAATTGATGTTAGATATCCCTTTACATACACAGGAAACCCTTATGAAGTATATAGGAGGTTTACCTGCACATATTAGAAACATTGTGTTAATGTTTGGACCCACTAACCTTGATGAGGTTTCTGTTCAAGCGACGTATATTGAAGCAGGGAAATCAGGTGTATCAAGGGAATCTTCTTCCAGGAAAGAGGACAAAAGGAAGTGGACAGGAAAAAAGGCAAGTTCAGTGGCGAGAAAGGAAGAGAGGCCCTCTTGCAATAATTGCAAGAAAGAGGGACATGATGAGGACATATGTTGGCAGTTGCATCCCGAGAAGAGGAAAAAGTGGTTCAAGGAAAAGAACGGAAAGAAAACTGTGGCAGCGAAAACAAGACCCACAGACTTGGGATCGGATTCAGATGACGAACCAAAGGTTTCGTTGGTTGGTATGACAGGTAAAATTGGTGAAGTTATTGATTGTAGAAGTAACTTGTTTCATATAAGGACCATCATGCGACACACTAAGGTTGATACATTAATTGAAAGTGGATCTCAATCTAATCTAATTTCAGAAGAATTAGTTAAGAAATTGGGGTTAAAAACACAAGTACATCATAAGCCATACACACTTAAATGGATAAGCAATCATCATCAAATGCACATAACAAAATAGTGCACAATCAAATTTGCAATTTCATATAACTATGTGGATGAAATAACATGTGATGTAGTGTCGTTAAGAGAATGTGGAATGGTTTTAGGTAGTCCATACTTATATGATCGTAAGGAAATATTCTACATGACAAAGAATCAATATCAATTAACCAAAGCAGGTCAAGATTATATGGTTCATGCTCATCATGTAAAGGAAACTAAAACTCTTCAAACTATGGAACAATTAAATAAGGAAGTTCAAGCAAGCAACAAACCAATAATTGTTTCAAATGAAGTAATCAATCTTAAGAAAGAACAAGAAATGATTGTAGAATGGAAAATCAATCACAGTTTGCTTCAAGATAAGCTCATGTCGTGCAAATATTACAAGTATATCAGCTCTTTTGTAGTCATGTTTTTTATGCTATCATTACTAATGTTGTCTACATGGATGATAGTGACTTCAGTAAGATGTGACAAAGTTCAAATGGCTAACAATATGTTGTCAGTGGTCATGATTGTGTTACAGTTGATCTTGATGAGACAGGTGCACAGGACAGAGTTCAAAGACAGAGGACAAGTCGGGTGGCCTATCCCAAGCTTTTTGACTGGTCAATAACCTTTTGGGGACCAAAAGGTCCTTTAGTGGGGAGGTGTGATCCAGAATCAGATCTAGAATCCTTCCCAGGTCCAGAAAAGGCTCAAACATGAAAGTTCTCAAAATTGAATGAAACCAATTCCATTGTGACCAGCTCATCGTGATGATTCCAGACATATATTTACTTTCTCAAGTGGGCATTGTATGTGAAAGTTATCACACACTAATCATTTCCACAAACAGTTAAAAAGTCAACAGGTCAACTGGCAAAAGTCAATGATGATGTCAGCATGACGTCCTACTGACGTCATCATGCTGACATCAACAAAGTAACATGTGGAAGCACAGGCAGCAGGGTGACTGGGCAGTGACAGGGACCAATAAATATTTGACAAGTGGCATCATTGGGGATCAATTAAAGGGTGCCACGTGGCACATACATGGGCTGCCACGTGGCACCCATCACTAGTTGAATGGAAAAATTATATTGGAGCTCATGGGGTTGACCCCATGACCTATTGGCCGAACAAATATTTGAGAAATGATCAAATGCCAACGCGCCATGTTATTTCTTGGTACACCAATCCCACTTTATTGTTAATAAAGTGTATATCTGAAGAGTTGGGGCGGATAGGGGTTGGGGCTAAGCCCAAGCCCGTGGTTTATTTGACTATGTGACCATAATGTGAAGGGGTGCAGGCGCCACTGTATAACCACCAGAGCAAAAGGAGTAAGCACCCGTCCTCCATTTAGTTCGGAGCCATGACCAGGTGTTGGGGCATATCCAGAGGCGCGGTCCTATGTATAGTTACGATGTGACCTATGCCTGTGGAAGAGGAGCCAGCGTACAGCCCTTTGGGTTGGATCTTGGTCACATGTTTCTTCATATGACCTTATTTAAGGGCCCGCATAGTGATAAAGGGGATAATCCCTATATTTAATCAAAAGTGGGTTATTTACTTTGGTTTTTGGATTTTTTATTGATTTTTGGCCTGTAATAGAGGATTTTGCCCATTATTGGGGGATATTGGGCCCTTTGTGAGGCCAGATCTTGGGAGGAAGTTGGTGGATGATAACCAACTTCATATATATAAACCATGCCTTCTTGAGGCCATGGGAGGACAGGAAGAGCATAGTTATGCTGAAGGAAAGCCAAGCCAAAGCCATTTTTATGCAGGGAAGTTGTTGAAGAGCACACCTTTGTGGGCCATTTCTGCGAGCTTCAGTCATCCATTTTGAGTATCGTTTCTTCTGTTGGGTTCTAGATATATGGGAGAACAAGACCAAACTGGTATTGTAGCCTTATGGCATTGTTGTGATGTACTTATTGAGCTTTTAGTAGAAATAAAAAAGCCACACCCATTGAGACAAAGGCACGAAAACATAAGCAAGATTGTCGAACTTCATTATCACTTCTCTTGTTATGGTTTGTTTTTCTTCATGTTTATGTTCAGATCTGTATATTTTTTTATGGTTGTGATATATTCTCATATCTTCTTCCTCCTTCTTAAAACTTCTTAATTGGTTTATATATGCATGCATAATAACTCAACCACAGTCATTTAAAATATTATTTTTGGATCACTTCCCCTTCTCTATAATGGATTATTCTATCTCTTGTCATATTCTCCAAGTATTGTTTTTTTTCTGGGAGAGTTTTGTTGGCTATGTGACCCATGTTTTCCAAGTCCGCCAATCCTTGCTTGCTTCCTCCTCCTGACTAATTTGGTGTTGATTGATATTGATGTAGTTGAGAGAGGTGACATATATTGTTGCCTCCTGAAGGGTGGTATTTATAATTAACTTAGGGTTCTATGACCAAGAGTCTTCCCAAAAAAGAGGTGAGTTCCTTCAGAAAAATTCCCAAAAGTAATACTCTTGAACCAAAATTTTGTTTTTCTAGGCATTGTTCCATATCATTGATCCTAGACGAGTGCCACCGACCTCGATTAGGTCATTTTCTTCTACATCCTAGGCATATTTTTCTTGCTAAATATTTCCCCATAGCTCATTTTTTCTTTTTATCTATCTCCACTAGAATTTCTCATCCAATGCTTTGTTCATTAATTGGAGGTCATGGATTCCCAATCCTATCAAGAACTTGGGAAAACAAACCTTGTCCCAAGCAACCAAGGCCCATTTTTTTCTCAATTGGGAGGAAATAACTTTACATACCTTTGATCGTACTGATGATCTTGCGAAGCCTCAAAAGGGGGTTTCCAACAACAAAAAATGTAAAGATAAATGGCCTATAAAATAAATTTGATAAGAAGCACCTTCCCCACCATGGATAGGAAGAGAAAGGTCCAATGGTTTAATCTATGCTCTATTTTGATTAGGATATCCTACCAAAAGATATTTTTGAGTGCATTATCAATCAAGGGGGAACCTAGAAATTTAGAGGGGAGAAAGTATCATTGAAAGCCTATAATGTAGAATATTGTATTTTTTATAGTCTTGAGAATATTGAAAAAGAAGATGAGAGATTGACGTTGGTTAATCTAGGTGTCGAAGGCTAGTAGAAATGTATCTAGGAAATTCTTGAGGGATTTTGATTATTTACCATTGGAGATCCAAGAATCATGGTGTCATCAACAAATTGAAGATGTCATAGAAGAACTGATTTCCATGAGATGTTTACTCCTTTGAGTGAATCATCCTTTGTGGATTTTTTGTGACTCCTCCCTAGGACCTTCGTTATTAAGATGAAAAAGAGTGGAGATAAGGGACATCTTTTGTTTGATTCATCGATAAGGATTGAAAGGGAGAGAAGGAGAGCCATTGATAGGAAAAGAGAAGAAGGCAAAGAATACCATATTTTTTACCCAACCAGTGCATTATGAGCTAAAACTAAAAGCTATTATCATTTTTTTCACAAACCCCTAGTTGAGGCAATCAACACATTTGATATAGCTAACTTTATCATCATTCCAAGTTTCTTGCTAGTTTTTAGAGAGTGGATTTCTTTATGTACCACAATTATGCCATCCAAAATCCGGCATCCTATATATGCTTCATGTTCTTATGAAGTAATTAAAGTATGATAGGTTTTGGGAAATTGGCTATGACCTTAGAGATTGTTTTGTAAATTACATTGCAGAGAGAAAGCAGTCCAAATTTGTTTGTTGAATTATCTCCTCCCTCTTTGGTAATGAGAGACAAGAATTTTTCATTTATATCTCAAAGAAATTCCCTTGACAATTTGGAGTCCTCCAAAACCTTCCAAACATCCCTGCCAATTATGGACCAACATGATTGGAAAAAACTCAATTGTGAAACCATATGAGCTAGGAGATTTTTGAGTTTCCATCTCCTTAATCTGCATACTCTAATTCTTAAAAGATTATTCTCCTCATTAGAGGGGGAATTCTAATCCTCTATGACTAGAGAGATAATGTTATTGGCTACGGTTTTTATTGCTTCATGTTGATTTTCTTCAGGTTTTGTTAGAAGGTGATTGTGGTGAGTTCTAAGTTATTTTTCTATTTCAGTGTGATATTCTAGTTTTTCCCTTTGATTTTTTTTAAGAGGTAATTTTTTTGTGGTGACTTCGGCTTTTCTATATCATATTCTTATCCCCTTCCTTAAGTTGATGATTTATTGACTTCTTCTCCATAGAGTTTCTTCCTTCTAAGCTCTAATGTCCAATTGTTCTTGCAAATTGTCCTCTTGAATCCTCAATTTTACTATCATGCCTCCCCTTCTTATTTCTCGTTGAAGATCATTCATATTACCCTCTAGATGCCTTTAATCTTGGAATATGTTGTCAAATATCTCCTCATTCCAAATTTTGAGCTATAGTTTTGAATTATTTGACTTTTACTAAGAAACATATATTTTCAAACCTGTCAATCTACCTTCATCATTCCACTAAACTTTAATATTACTTAGGAAATCCAAATGAGATAGAAAAAAATTATTCAAACAAGAGGGTTTGTCCTTGGCCATTCCCATACTATCCTATCTAAAACAAATAGGCCAATGGTCCAAGCTTACATGTCGAAGGAATTCCACTTCCATGTCTACCCCTCTTCTTAGAAGAGTCTTTGAAACTAGGAAGTAGTCTAAACAGACTATAATATGTTGTATGCCCCCTCTCTTATTGTTCCAGGCGTGGCTCATTTTCTAAGCTCACACAATAAATTATGTTTTTTATTTATTTAAATACATGATAATTATTAATGTTTTACTTTGTTTCTTACCTATATTTAAACAATTATTTTTTTGATTCTGACCTTTAAATCTGCATTTGTGACCTAATTTTGAACTGATTGCATAAATTTTGTCCTTTATTTTGAATTTAAATAAATCTACTTTTTCATAGGCATTTTTTATATGTATTTAGAGTTAGAAATGAAATCAATTTTTGATATCATGCCAACAAGAACAAGGTAAAAATTCTAAAGATTTATGTTGTAGTGTCCAATTTCCCTAGGTTGGAATTGAGAGGCTTG
>ML784889.1:690901-708144 GCA_009831015.1 Picea engelmannii | reverse complement strand
TCTCGAAAGCTCAGAATGATGTCATCAAATGCAAATTTTCTTACATCATCCTCAAGCTTGGCAGGGAGGGTCTTGGATGTATAAGAAAAAGTTTCAGATGAATCAAAACTAACAGAAATGGAAGGTCATTTTCCTTTACTTGGATAAGGTTCAATGTATAAAACTTTATATTTTTTTGGAAGTTGGACAGAGTGTGTATGTGAGGCTACAGAAGCAACATGTTGAGAAGGTTGTAAAGGAGGAGGAGGAGGAGGAAGTAGCAATAACATAGTGGGCCAATGGACTATAGTAGAGGAAGGACTAGCAGGAACATTTCACAGCCATCATTGGTTGGGAAAGTGTGAGGTGGTTCCTCAAATTCAGATATGATTGGATGTGGATAAAGAGGAGGAATGACAAGTGCTTAGGGTTGTCTAGAAAGTAGGGTGTCCATCGAGGTTCAGATAGTTGGTTTGAACTAGCTGGTTGAATTCCTCTGAATCAGCATCGAAATGGATGGAGAACCTCATTCTTTTGTTTCTCCCTCTTTTCTCAAATGCATTAGGCATTCTACCTATGTTTCCTTTGTTTCCCGTGTTACCAGAGAGATTGTTGCCACAACTGAAGAAACTCATCTAAATATCCATCAATGATCAAATCAGTATATATATATACAAGTTACATTATGTTAATCATCAAATACTATTTTGCTTTTAAAATAATTTAACAATGGCTCTGAACTGACCAATCAATCAAGCATGCCAAGGGAATATGAAAGGGAATAAGGAAAACATGGAAGAAATCATAAGCTTCCATTTCTCTGCTTACTTCCCATAACTTTCAAACTATGCATTTTCTACCAAACTGTCATTAATATAATCAATCAATAATCTCTTGGAACATGGGCAATGAATGGGATGAGAATATAAATGATATGGGAGTAATGAAAATGGATTTGTAGCTTATGATAAATACATGTTCATAATCCATTATAATCAATTATGTTCTTATAACTTAAATCATTTTCTTGAATAAAGTTCATATCAACAATGCTCTATAAACCAGTTTCCACTATCTTTTATGCATGCCAAAATATCCCATGATTCCTTCAACTGAAAACAAATTGTTCATGTATGAAGACCATATTAATGACTCTGCCAGTAGATCTCTTCCTTGAAATTTTTTCTATTTATCAGGGGGAGAAAATGCATGGAATCAAATGAAATATGATTTGGGAATTTTTGAGAATAATTTATGAAAAATAATATATTATGCGAGGATTTGGTCCCGTTTGTATAAAAGAAAAATAAACTTAAAAAATTTAGTCACTATCTCTTTCAGCTACCAAACCTTATGAATATCATGGGTTTATTATGAACCCAAAGAATCAAATGACTAGAGTATAAGCTTGCTCGAGAGAAATGCAACCTTTAGACCATACTATCTATACTAATCACGATAGGTTCGAGTGTAACCAATGTTTCGTAATCAATACAACTAGGTAGGAAAACAATATAACATTTCTTGAAAAATAGAGTTTATTTTCCAAGACTCGAACTCAAAACCCCATGCTTGGTTGCAAAAATAATAACTCTTGTTGACTCTTCAACTCAACTTGAAACCAATAACTTAACAAATGTTGTCACGAGTTTGAAACCAATATGACTAGGAAACAATGTAATATTCTTCAATACTCAAATTTGAACTCAACTTAGACTCGGTGCAAAATAAAAGGTTGAAAATAACAATGGTCGTAAAAACTCATAACAACCCATATGCAATTTTTTTAAAATTGGTTCAAACATCTTAAAAGTCGTGGGTTCAAAACCACACTTTGGCTCAGTCCCAAAAAAAAATATGAGTTGACACATATCATTTCACACAGACTGCTCAAAATATTAATTACCACAGTATGGGCGTAGGTTCAAAACCTAGAAAGCCAAAATTAATCAAGAATTGCACTCGAGTTTCATACTTACTAAGAAAAATCATTGCTTGGTTTTGTGAGTTATGAGAGCACAAACCATTTGTATAAACCTTCGAAATCATTCCAAAACAACCATCATTTAAAATACTACCATGATTTCGAAACCCAAGTCAACCAAAACCTTTGTTGGTCGCAAGACCAAAGAAAACAACTCAAATAAATTTGTTATATCTATTCAAATATCAGTTAAAGTTCATGTGTTCAAAACCTAGTTTATACTCAACAAAAGATTTCAATGTTGTTCAAAACTCTTATACAACTGTAACTTATCCAAGATTGGGTGCATATTTTCATATATAAATAAAAATTTTGACCTAGAACTTTAAATAACACAAGACCCGTATCCAAAATGGCCATTGTGGCTTGAAACCAAGGTCTTTCTCAACTAGGACACCAGACAGTAGAGGAATAGCTACAAGAACTCTAACCCATGTCATAAATTTCGATAAATATCAAATGGGTTCAATTTCAATTGCCATAAATGATAATTTTTCAAAGAAATGGAAAGTGGAATATTGCATGGAGCGAAGAAGACAATCATCATAGAGTATCCATTTCAACAACAATAAAAACTTGAATAATTATTCATTAAGAGTGAAAAGCAGGGGTAAAGAGAAGCACACACTCAACACTTGTCAAGAACCAGATCCATTATTAAATTATTGATCCACAAAATGGATGCATAAGATGCTCAACAGACTGATATGTACATACTTGGCCTTGTTTCCTTTTTTATACCAGTGTTGTGAGAGAAAACCATCGTTGCAACTACCAGGAGTAGATTTTACACACCAAGCTCAAGCTTTGTTTCTCGACATCTCCAACAAAATGAAATGAATAAAGCTCAAGGAAAAATGGGTGGTATAGGTGGGACTGTGGGATTAATTACCATTTCCTTACAAATTAATGCATGACCAACCCATCACGTCAACCTTTCAAACCATAAATTGTATGCACATGCCAACTCAAATGCTTCAAACAATACACGATATACTTCATGCCTTGAAAACCAATCATAAGATTGATACCACATCCCATGTCAGCTTATAACCATGCGCTTAAAACTCCTTTTACTCATTTCCATAAAAACTTGTCACCTCAAAATAATAACTAATCAAATCGGTACTTTTGCGAATAGGATAGGGTTTAGTTTGTTTGCACATTCATCCATACACACTATATACCATATATTACATATTATGTAATAACCCAAGTTTTATGCCATTCAAAACATATGCGCCACCTTGTATGTCAAACCCAAAGTTTCAAACATTTTTTTTTCCCATGGACTTGATACTTATGATATTTCAAAATATAACCTTTTGTTGTAACATAGAACCAATGTGACTTGTAAAGTGAATCCATTGACATGATACACTATAACTTTATAGCAAGATATTTGTATATGCATGAGAAACCTTCCATATATATGTAGTATATAAAACCATGTTTTCACCCATCATAACTTATCTTTGTTGTAGGTGTATGTCAAACTTATAGTTTATATGTCTTGAGTTAATGATAATAGAAAATGACTTGTATTATATATGCAATCATAGGAATAGTGCAGATCAAATAGTTTTCAATTTCATGGATATAAAGTCGTCAAATGTTGAAGAATGAAGAGAAGCAATTATTACTGGCATGCACCAAATTGAAGTGAAACAACCTATATCACCATCTAATAATGCCAATAATCATACACCATTACCTTTGAAGTTTCATCATAATTCTACTGATATGCAAATATGTAATGTCATGAGGGAAATAATTGAAAATATCCATTTATGTGTTTTCTAATAGGTGACCCCACCTATTAATATTATATCATAATATATTTAGATAGGCCTTCCAATCATTTGTGATCTTTTATAATAGGTGATGATATTTCGAGTCAACATGCACGACCTCCAACCAAGTTTTGAAATGTAAATTTAGTTAAGGAAGGTGTGTATGACCCTCTAGTTCAAGAAATTAAACGAGTGTGCCTATCTAACAACCAATTGTTTCCTTTAGACAATGAATTTCTAGCCAATAGTAGATTCATCAAACAATGAATTGTTAAATTCAAGGACTGAGAATTGAAGCTCCATTCAGAATTTTCAAAAGAAAAATTATCATAGCCATTGGTCTCAAGCACTCCACAAATTGGACACTCTATKTTACCGRATTGTTKTTATCCTTCCCAAGTATTAATAGAAATTGATTTTGATCAAGATATATCAATAATATAGTCTAATATTCACAATATCCATTCACTTAACACATTTGGGAGTAACAATACCATCCAATAGCTATTAATACACTCAAAACAACACATGAAACATAAAGAAGAGTAGCATAATGCATACACATAATTTACACAACAACAATATCAAACACACCATAAACACACAAATTTTACCTTGGAAACCCACATGGGAAAACCAACTTCGAATGGTTTCTCAGTTTTCATTTCAACAATCTCAAGTTACAATGAAACTCATGGCTCTATGACACCCTCACTTCTTTGCCAACAAAAATCCCTTTGTGAGTCTAATTATAATAAGATATAGACAGAGACAGGGGTGATGGGAAGGCCAAGTGTTATTTTCCTTTCATTTCCCATTCTCCAACTTTCCCTCCTATTTTTTTCTCCATTTAATTCTTTGTTTTTCTCTCTTTTATTTTCTTGTTTACATTTACTTTCTTTATTGTTGCATTATCTTTTCTTAGTTTCTGCCTTCATTCATTATCAACCTTGTTTGTGTGTACCGATTCTTACAACCAACCATGTTATTTGGATCCATTTTGGATAACACATCCCCATTGAGAGGCTTATTGGTCTCCAAAATCTTAGAGGAAACCAATTTGGATCAATGTGCTTCATGTATGCTTCTTTGGAACATATCTCTCAACTTTGGATCCTCGCTACAACTCTGACTCTAGATCTAGTTTACGAATTTTATTACTGGTGGCTCTGGTTCTAGCTATGTTTTGGCTGTAATTGTTAGCTCACTTGTTCCCACAATGTATAAGTCTACTCATTGATTTTTTGGTCTAAGCAATCTTTAGATCCAAACTTTTCTATCAAAATTCACTCTTATATTTAGTATGCAAGTCCGTTTTATTCTCAGACTTGGAGACGGTCCATCTTGGTAGCCAATGGAAGCCAAGTTAAATTCTAGTATTCTCTTGTTCAATGAGATACCAACAAGCATATACCACCATGTAGTAAATCCACAAAAGGAAATGTGATATTCCCTCTTCTACTAGGTTCAATTTATTCCTGACATGGAAACAATTATCTAGTGCTACACGTGTTGGCACAACACTCCATCTCTTAGCAATGCTAATTTGAAAGACAACATGTATGTGCAAACACAACCTTCATGAATCATATAGCATCTTTTTTCTTTGTTGGTTTTCATGGAGTTCCAAGGAACTCCAAAGGTCATTAACATCTATGCACCAATATCTAATACATCTCTAAGAAGGGATTCCTCTTTTGGAGGACTGAAGGAAATAATTGAATCATGGTTTCCCTTAATGTTGGAATCCAAGTGTTTTCCACGTCATTGGTGATGTCGACCTCTGGTGCTACTATAACTGCCTTGACAGTCTCAAGTCCTTGGGCTGAAGTTGTAGACAACTCTTCACTCTATACACTCTTCTCTTGGTTGTGTGGTTTCTTGGGAGAAGATGTAGATGAATCCCCCAACACTATTATTCCCAATATCCACTCAACTTCTAGTGGTGGAGAAAATTATTGGCATTATTGTATGGCTTTCTTGACATACATTTTATCTCCATATACTTTTGGGTTCACTATTGGATTGGGGAAATGTTATTTCCATTCTTCCTCTGAAAACAATTTGGATTGTGGCATGTGACATGATTCTTCCAACAATATGCCTCAAGATGGAATTTCTTCTTGTAGCAATGACAAATAAGGGATGTCTTACCTAATGCATACCTCTTGGTCTTCTTCTTCGTGTTTCAGTTGGCTAGCTTGCCACTTATTCTAAGTGTTGGTGGAGGCTGAGTCTTTGCACTTTGTTGATCATTTCCATTCTGCAACCCACCACAATAAAGAGGGAGTAGTGGTGTGCTACCCTCCTCATTTTCTACTTTTCTTTCTTCTAATGAGCAGGCCAAATCTACCATGTATTTTTCCTTCACAAATGTGATCTTGGTGTTTGTGGCCTTTTCATCTCTTCCATTAAAACCGAGGCCTCCATTCTTGACCCTTAGTTAAGCTATTATGAGCCTTAGGAAGCCTTTACTTCTCTTTCCTATCCCTTTTCCTTCATATCCCATCTCTGCCTTAATAATTTCAAACCAATGTCTCTTGTATGATTTTCAAATTCACCAAAAGGTTATTGAGAAATGTTTGGAAAAGATGAACTTACCATGCTTGTCTTGGTCATGGTGATGGATTTTGCAATCACAATTGGAGATTTATTTACTTTCCAGTGCTCTTAGAAATATTCTTGTAGCATTTCCAATGCTTCTTCCTTCTCTAACAACTCATGTTGTAGTTCAGTCACCATTTGACCGAGCCTCTCCTCATGCTAGTTTTCAAGCTAAATGACCTTATGTCCTAGTTGCATTAGTTGAACTCTTCTCTTGCCCCATTTTTTTATGATAGTAGTAAGGAAGTATTGGCATTCAATGAATTGATTATTTAGCAATGAAAATAGTCTTGTCGAGGTCTCGAGGTTCTTCTCCATCTCTGATATCCTTTGGTCAAACATTTGGACCTTCTCCTTCAAGTGACTATTCTTTTTTTCTATGTTGCACATTGATGGCCTACATATATTCCAACCTTTCTCTTTTTGCTTTATTTGTGTTGAGTTTGTGTTCTCTTCAAATTTCTAGCACTAGCATCACGATCAAGGATTCAATTGCTTTGATATATTATTATCCATAAATGAGGGACTTATATACCTCTTGCTTCACCAACATAGATCCTTTGCAAAAATGTATTTGTTCACTACAATATCTACTTATGTTTGGTGAGATGGCATGTTCTCTATTATAACATGCACATGAGAAACCAATTGACAACGCCAATAATAACCAGGACTCTACAATTACTCTATCGTTGAGAACTTTGTCTTTGGTGCAACTCCTTTACATGTTGATATGCAAGTGAACTAGATTTATCAATATGATCAAGGTTGAGACATCATCATGGTCCCATGTGTGTATTTAGTTTTGATTGTAGTGTCTTCATTGAGGAACTATAGACCTCTCCCAAATGTTCAATTCTTTAGGAAATACCACCTATCCATGTGTGCTTGTTATTGATGAATCTTGTTAGGGTTAAACACCAACCACCAAAACTACTTATGCACCAAGTTTATAGCTCCATGCTCAATGGAACTAACAAAATGATATTCCAACTCCAAAGTAAATTATAATAGGAATCCTAGTATCGAATGTGAACAAGGCTATTTCCTTGATATGGTTTGTCCATTCATCCTTCTTTGTCTATGTTGTTCCTCAAGATATTCCTGAGTAAGGAATAGTGCCAAGGAATCCAATGGAACTTTTAAAACTTCTCCACTTTAGGCTAATCTGAAAGAATCAAGTAGCTATAAGAGACAACCCTCACTCTTAATGATATAATTTAGAAAGATAAAATACTTTAACTGAATTTAAATAAAAAAATATGAGGTTGAATAACTTGAATAATGAAAAGAGACCATCGCATGTAGTTCCTTTGATTTTAAGGGCACATTATCCTAGTTTATCAAACATATACCAAATTCAACTAAGAGGTACATACGAGTGAATTGAATTTTAATTTCAAATAGTAGCATGCAAATCTGAAGCATTTAACAAATACATTGTAGATGGCCCAAGAAAATGTATATTTCTAATGAAAACACCATGGACATAAAATAATACCATTGGTTCGTAATATTTCACATAAATGTAACAACTCAAGATACTAAAAGCATAATGTATCCAATCATATAATAAATGAAGTAGTAGTTAATACCAAACATTATCAAGAAAGTTTGAGGATATATCATACTCCAAATCATATACTTAAATATCACATACAATATCTAGCATAATATTAAATATAGGATTCAATCAAATAAATACCTGAATCAAAGTGACGCTCCAATCACATAAGAAACATAGATCAAGTCCAAAGTTTCAAAATTATAACTGCCTGAGCAATTGAGTCTATTAAACAACCATATAAAGACAAAAATAAATTTTGCGATAAAACATAAGAATCTTTTACAAAAATTTAAAGAATATAGACATATAAAGTAGCAGGATGAATCCTAAAAAACTCTCACAATTGTGTCTACACTTCATTTAATTACAAGTATTCAAAATCAAGCTCATTCTTGTTGCAATGAGACATAAAGATAGCATAAATTGTTGGTTCCCAGAATTGTCGACCTTCTCAAAGTCTTTCTTTCTTCGTTATATATCCCTTTAGCTCCAACCGTAGGAAACTCTCCCTCAAAAGTAGGTACTTCGCTATAGTCGACGTGAGTTTTCTATTTTGTTAATGCATCGAATATGTATGCCAATTGATAATTTTGATCCCTTAGTTTCCCATCTTCTAATGTTAGTGCATGTTCAAACTGCAACATCTTTAACTTTGAATTCAATATTTTGATCTGTGTATCTCTAGAATCGAGCATATTTTTTACACTTTCCAATTCATTGGGTGTGACTAACAAGGAAACAATATTTCCCCCCAATTCCCTTATCATGGTTGTTCTATTTCTATTGATTATTCTTTCATGATTTACTTGCTTGTCTAACTTGTTGACCAATGTTTGGATTTTTTAACATTAATTGTGAATCGAATCAATCTTTTGGACACCATTTTGTTGAAATTTTTCCTACCCAACATGCAAAATTTAACTCCAAATGAATCACTTATTGAATTAAATCACAACTGAGTAATCAACTAAACATGCAACGAAAGCATAAACAAGGAAACCAAATCAAGCACACATAAACACCAATATATTTTGGTAGTTACCCCTGGAAAAAAAAAAAAAAAAAAAAAAACGGAGGGAAAACCAGTGCTGAGAATGATTTTATTATGCCAAAATCAAGGCTCCCACAATAGGGATTATGGCCAACTGAGAGAAATAGAATTGTAGAAAAACTTTGAAAAGTTTGATCTGTTGTACAACCCATAACTGCACACTTTTCAAGGTGTGCATGACTTTGCTTCAACAAACTTGTGTTTGTATGTGATTGTCTCCACTGTGACCTGGGTACGTGTATGGAAAGTATGTATGATAAGCTCCATATGACACGAAACTCTCTTATGGCTTCCTTTGATTGAAACCCACATGTGTTTCCATTGTTCTCTCTTCTCCTTGACCTGATCTCTAGATGGAATTCCTTCTCCACCTATCCAAAATCTTGAATCATATTCCTTCGTGATCCAATACTCTTTGTGTCGACTCTCTCTACGCATATCAAGTGTAAAGTGTATTCCTCCTTCACCCTAGACTTGCTTTTATAATCATGAGTTATAATTTATTTATAATCTCCAAAGTGATTGATAGTTGAGATTACTTCTCACCTCACTTGAGATTTAGAAACATGCTAATTACTTTTAACACTTTCCTTAAATAACTCAATTAACTAATTACATAATTAATTAATAAAAGCAATTTACTTTAATAATTTATTTAATTCAAGTAAATTCAAGAGTAGAAGGTTTTGGACGATTTCCACATGTCTAGACACATAGACCTGTGCGGAAATACATGTTTGATGCTACCACTAGAATCAACAGTCCTTCTTAGTGAGGAAGGTATTCTACACCACTCCAAGTCTGTCTCTGAAGAATACAAATTTCCCTTTCTCAAAGGGTTTGGTCATAATATTTGCAACCTGCTCATATTTGGAAATATATTGAAGCTTCACTGCTCCCTTTTGGATCCTATCCCAAATGAATTGGTATATGATCTCAATATGCTTGGACCTGTCATGGAATATTGAATTCTCTAAGAGTTTCATACAACTATGATTATCACAATATATCATCGTAGGCTCCAACTCCTGATCAAATAAACATGTAAGCAATTTGTGAATCCAAATGGCTTCATAGCTATCCATACTCGTTGCCATATACTCTGTCTCTGTTGAACTGAGTGTTACAGAAGTATGCTTCCTGCTGAACCAAGTAATCATTGTTGATCACAAGTTTAAGCAACACTTCGAGGTGTCTTTTTTGTCTGTTGCACTCCCCACCCAATCTAAGTCTGTATATCCCTACAACTCCAGTCTATCTCCTCCAAGATACCTCAATCCATACTCCATTGTACCTCTCAAGTACCTGAGCACATGTCTTGATGCTACCCAATTCACCTGCCTCGACTCCACCATGAACTGAATCAAGGTGTTCACAACAAAACAAATATATGGCCTGGTGTTGAACAAATACATCAAGGACCCTATTAGCTTCCTGTATATCGTGTGATCCACCAATTTTAAATATGAAGTCACCGCCTTCTTCAAATTCGTAATCATAGGTGTAGCCATCAGTTTACATTCATCCATCTCGATTTTCCTCAAGATCTCTGCTACATATTTTCTTTGACCAAGGAAGATATCTCCTGATACATGTCATACCTCTAACCCCAAGAAATAATGCATCAAGCCAATGTCCTTCATCTCGAACTCACTCGCTAAATCTACTTTGCACCCTGCAATAAACTCCTCTGCATCTATGAGAAATAAATCATCAACGTACAGAACCAAGATGAGTGGATTCGACCCAACAAGTATGAATTACAAGTTAGGATCTTCCTCACTCTTGGTAAATCCCATACTCTTCAAGTATCCATAAATATTGGAATACCACACTCTGGGTGCCTGTTTGAGTCTGTACAAGGATTTATTAAGACTACACACATGAGAATCCCTCCCATGTACCTAAAATCCTCGAGGTTGCTCTATGTATACTTATTCCTCAATGATATCATTGAGGAAAGTTGTTTTCACGTCCATCTGATGTATCCTCCACCTCATAACTTGTCATAACTTGGAGAACCCTCTTGCCACAAACCTCACTTTGAACTTCTTGATGCTACCATGTGTAGTATGCTTGATCTTGTAGATCCATCTGGAGCTCACAACTGACTTCCCCTTCAGTCTTGGAATTATGTCCCAAACATCATTCCTCATCATAGGCATGTACTCCTCTACCATAGCATCCTCCCATACCTTGTTATTTGCTTCTTCCTCAAAACTGGAATGCTTAGCATAAATGATGTTACTCATAAGTTCCATATAGTTATGAAACTTATTTGTAGGCCTTCTCTCTTTGACCGCACTTCGAGGATCTGCACCAACATCCTTCAATGTCTATAATAGCCACTTGGGTCTCCTAAAAGGAATGGAAGGGGATGACTTTGCCTCCCAACTTGAAGTATGAACTGCTAATTGTTTCTCTTCCTTTGGAGCCTGCTCCTCCTTGTCCTCTATCACTGTCGATGACTCCTTAGTACTCCTAGATGCCAATTTTTCCTCGAACGTAACATATTTGCTTACAATTTTCTTCCATTGTGTTGGAATGAAGATATTATAAGCCTTTGAGGTCTCATTGTACCCCACAAATATACCCTTATTTCATGAAGGCTCCATCTTGATCCTCTTCTCCACAGGCACATGGATGTAAACTGGACAACCAAAGATCCTCAAATGTCCTATCTCTGGCTTCACCCCTGAGAATTCATCCTCTAGAGTCTTTTCCCCCAATATCTTGTGAGGACTCTTGTTTTGCACATACACTGACGTGTTACATGCCTTTTCCCACATAAACATAGGAAACTCATGGTCATGTATCATAGCCCTGGAAGAACCAATGATGGATCGATTCTTTCTCTCCACAACCCCATTTTTTTACGTTTGTATGAGACTGTCAACTCCCTCTTGATCCCTACCTCCTTGCATAAATCCTTGAATTCATTGGAAGTGTACTCTCCCCTGTTACCGACCTCAAGACCTTGATATTCTTACCTGTCTAGTTCTTTAACTGATCTCTAAACTTCTGAAACCAATTGAAGACCTCATCCTTGGTCTTCATAAAGAAGATCTAATTTTTCCTGGAAAAATCATCAATAAATATCACATATTATGATAATCCCTATAATGATGCTACTAACATCAACCCACTCACATATGAATGAATAAGATCCAAGATCCCCCTGGACCTACTCTCATTGCTTGAAAATGAAACCTTGGCATTCTTTCCAAGTGCACACCCTTTGCACACTCCCTATTGGTCAATACTAAACTTTGGAAGACCTGTAACAATCCCCCCTGTAGTGCAGGTGTCCCAGCCTCCTGTGACACAAATCACATAGGTTTTCACTATCATGTACCAAATATTGAAAAGGTTTGCCATGCAACCTGTATAAAGTTCCCTCTCTAACCCCAACGACCACTGCATTTTCCGAGCTAGATTTCTCTGGACATATGAGTACTTTCCCTCCTTGAAAAAATTCAGACAAAACCCCTGTCCTCCACAGCTCAGACTTAAAGAAAAAATTTCTTCAAACTTGGTACATAAATCAAATCCTATGAATCTAATGAACCTTGTAACTCAATCTAGAACATGATTTTTCCCTCTCCCTTCACTACATACCTGGAATCATCACCAAGATCCACATGAACATCTGATTCACTCTCCATCAGACTGCTAAATAGGTCCCATGCTTTTTTCATATGACAATATGCACCATTGTCCAAGAACCATGCACTCCTTGCAGTTGTGTTGGTAGAAAGGCAAGAAACCAATGATTATTCCTTCTCAAACTTCGTTGCAAACTCATCAAGCTGCATCTTTGTCGATGTTGTTGTATGCATCTTTTTGTTACCCTTATTGTTCTTCTCCATACGTTGAGATGCATAATGTCCATTTTAATGACATGAGAAACACTTTATTTTACTCAAGTCCTTCTTCTTCCCTGGCTATGATGAACCTCCATCACCGTTATATTTCTTGTTATAACTATTTCCTTTTCCCTTCCTTGTCTTACTACCAAGAGCCAAGTTCTCTTCACTACCTCACTGCTTGTTGCTCTTAGACTCCTCCCGATTATCTTCCTGGATGCAATCATCCCAAAGTTTCTTCCAATCTGGGAGATGTTCCTGAGCGCAAAATCCCTTGAAAAATGGTTCCCATGACTTGGGAAGACCATTCAATGACACATTCACGAGATTTTCATCCTTTGTTTTCTCTCGTATCGCTACAAGTTGATCAATCATTTGTGTGATCTTCATGAGATAGTTGGTAACATTATCATATCTATACATCTGCACCGATATGATTTTATTCCTTAAGACCATCTTCCTATTCATGTTTGTGCTATGGAATAACCCTACCAAGGCATCAAACATCTCTTTGGTCGTCTTCTTCTTGGATACGTGAGGAATTAGATGATCCTTCACCGAATCCAAGATGATCTTATGTGCTTTGATCTCTTTCTTGTTGTGAGATTCCAAAGCTATTGGATCTATTGGTGGAGTAACAACTTTGTCCACTAACTCCCAAAGGTCATACTCCTTAAACGCCAAAGTTACTCATTCTTTCCAAGAGAGGAAATTGGATGCTCCATATAATTTGTCTTCAACTCTTAACGGTTTTGTTTCCATCCCTAAGACCTGATAACCTACCTTGGAAATAACTTGCTATTGAAAAATTCCCCTGTACCGACATGTATGGACTCGTACTTGATTGTCCCCACTAGATCATGTGTATGTACGTGACTGTGATCACTGAAACCCATGTATGTATGTGATTGTGACCACTAAAACCTATGTATGTACGCGACTGTGACCACTTAGACCTCTGTATATGAAAATTTTCTCAAATCCTCCTACTTATGTACACGATTGTGCTTTCTGTGACCCACGTACACTTTAGTAAACCTACAAAAACTTAGTTCTTCCTCAATACAACTATTTCCCTAAAATTTGTCCTTTGATTTCCACTTGTTGGTTATGGATCTACTATGGATATAAAATCATGTACTTGCTTTCCTCCCTTCAGAGATCGGGCTCTAATACCATGTGCTATGATAGCATGTTGAAATCTCTCCTACCTAGCACTTGGCAGTTAATTCCAAATAAATCACTTATTGAATTAAAGTACAACTGAGTAATCTACTAAACATGCAACATAAGCATAAACAAGGAAACCAAATCAAGCATACATAAACACCAATATTTTTCGGTAGATACCCTTAGAAAAAAAAAAAACAAAGGGAAAACCAATGCTAAGAATAATTTTATTATGCTAAAATCAAGGCTCCCGTAGTAGGGATGATGGCCCACTGAGAGAAATACAATTGCAGAAAAAACTGGCAAATTACGATTTGTTGTATGACCCATAACTACACGCTTTTTGAGGTGTACGTGACTTCACTTCAAAAAACCCATGTATGTATGTGACAGTCTCCACTGCAACCCATTTACATGTATGAAAATTATGTACGTCATTCTCTGTATGACACGACACCCTCCTATGGCTTCCTCTGACTGAAGCCCACTTGTGTTGCATTTGTTCTCTCTTCTCCTTGACTTGATCTCTAGATGGAAGTCCTTCTCCACCTATCCAATATTTTGAATCACAGTCCTTCATGATCCAATACTCTATGTGTCGACTCTCTCAATACTTGTCAAGTGTCAAGTGTCTTCCTCCTTCACCCTAGCCTTGCTTTTATAATTGTGAGTTATAATATATTTCTAATCTCCAAAGTGATTGGTGATTGAGATTACTTCTCACCTCACTTGAGATTTATAAACATGTTAATTAATTTTAGCACTTTCCTTAAATAACTCAAATAACTAATTACATAATTAATTAACAAAAGGAATTTTATTTAATAGTTCCTTTAATTAAATTAAATTCAAGAGTAGAAGGTTTTGGATGATTTCCACATGTCTAGACACATAGACCTATGCGCAAATACATGTCTGACACTACCACTAACATCAACACATTTCTCTAGTATTCCTATGCCATTCAATCATGTCTATGACATTCACCTAGTTGAGGTCTACTTGCACAACAATGGTCTTATATTTAGTCATATTGACATCACCCTCTATTTTAGCAATATCTAGTTGCAGAACTAATAAGTTAAAAAAATTCGTCTCATGGTCTATAGAGGCTAAAAACCTTAGTACCACAATATCATCTGGAAGTATTTGCGACCCTTGACATAGTTTCAATTTCCTAGCTTTCTAATTTTCTTCTTGCACTTGTGAAAAGAAATCAACTCTATGCTTGGATTGTGATATGAGCTGAGTTCCAAATGAATTTACCAAAAACCTTATATCCTTTAATTGAATCTTGAGTTATAGGTATAGGGGAAGGAGTGATCATCACCATTGGGTCAATTGATTTTGCAAGTTGCAACTTTCCTAAGAGAGCTTCCACTTCTTTAGATAATTCTTCTAGACATAATATCCCTAAGTCTTCGTGTATATATTCTAGAGTAAACTTGATCATCTGAGTATCATGACTACACATTTTTTCCTTTTTACGATTGGGCTTGCTTGAGTTAGTGACCTCGAGCTCACTTAATCCTTTTGTTTCCAACCTCATGTTGTTCTAGATGAATACCACCTTGACTTTGAGCCAAATATTTGTGAACCATTATATTTCTTCTATTAACACCCATTGTCATATTATCTATTGATTCCATTACTTGCTACACTTCATTTGATACCTCTTATGTGCATATCTCACTGCATTTTGAATCAATGTTCTATGCCACTATGGAATTTGAATTAGGTAGTTTTGATTCCCTTCCAACATCAATCATTGAACTATATTGTATACCCTACATCTCCATTAGACATTGCACATTTCCCATGTGTCCTTGTTAGATAGCATTTCTACTTCAGAGTTATTATGATGAATGTAGGTAGAAGAATTGAAGGAAATTCTTTGCTTCGAGATAAAATGATAGGGGTCATAATGCCAAACTTATCCTATCTTGAAACCAATTGGACTCATTATTCTATTGACGACCTCTAACACGAATTTACTTTTTATAATACAAGAATAGACCCAGGTAGGTAAAGTGAAAGTTAAATTCTCATTTTTGGAAGTAAAATGAAGGTGATTTGGAGATAACCTTTTCTTGATATACTTACTCTAAAGAAAAAATCTTTGGTGGGATATGTTGATTAAATGAATGATAATTATCCTTACTCATAAATTTTTGAATCTCATTAGGCTAGGTGAGATAGGCGGGATTATTACCCTAGTTTATAGCCTATCAAAATCTTAATCAGACCTCAAGAAATATGGTTCTTAGATCTAACTCTATTTTTATATATTTTATCTAAAATTCTACAATTTAACGAGAGAAATAAAAGAAAGGAAGTTGCAAATAAAAGAATTATAACAAGTAAGAACATTGAAATATGGACAAAATGATCAATATGAAAAACAGTACTAAACAATTTTTTAATTGAGAAGAAATCAACAAATCCTTTTATTAATATCAACTTTGAGTTACCACTGAAAATTTCTCTTCATGTCCCTATGAAAACCTGGACCAAAGAAGTTCTTGGAAATCCAAGATGTAATTAGGACTCATAAATGGACATCTGATGTCAAAAAAAAAGATTACAATGTAAATTCAAGCTGGATCACTTCATGTTACATGTGCATCATTATTTTGAAATGTGCAAAACTATCATTAATTAGCACCAAATGACTTCATAAATTCTAATTAAAACCCAAATGGACTTCAAGAAAAATAAATGACCTTGGAACATATCACCAATCGATGCCTTCTAGTCTTTTTGTTTACCACCTTCAGATCAACCCTTATTAAAAGTTTCACTTCTCTATTTTCTCATGTCCTTATTTGGTTTGATCTCCTTCTTTTATATCTTCATGAAGTAGTTAGGTAGTTCAACTACCTTTTTGTTTTAAAAATTAATTAACTTTTATTAAGAGAGAGCAACTTTATTTATCATAAGGGTAAAATATGTTTTTAATTTAAATTAACAATAGGTGGGTCCCACTAGGTCTTTGTTCCCCCCCTGCCACACCCACACACACACACACACACACACACACACATATATATATATATATATATATATATTAGATAAGACATTCATCCAAATAATTACATATTAGCAAACACTTGTACCTCCCAAAAATATTATGATATTTAAAGTTTTTCAATAATGAATATCATATGCATGTTGTTTGTCCCAAAATAAAGTATCATATGTCTATAATAAAACACTTTCATGATACAAA
>ML784889.1:672913-690801 GCA_009831015.1 Picea engelmannii | reverse complement strand
TAACTAAATTTATTTAACTTTTGTAACAAAAAGTGGTTGAACCACTTGAACTAATTTTGAAGAATAAAAGGAAGAGAGCAAGGAAAAAGAAGGACATGAGAAAATAGAGAGATATGCTTTTGATAAGGTTTTCTCTTGCCTCAAAGTGAGAATTCTTTTTATTCATTCATTTATGATTTTTCATCATAACTAAGTTATCTTGTTGATAGCAGGGTTAGTCTAAAGGTGGCAAAAGAAAGGACAAGAAAGCATAAGATTTTGACATGTTTCAAAAGGTCATTCATTCATCTTGATAGTCTGTTTGGACTTAATTAGAATTTTTTAATTCAATTTCAGTGCTGATTAATACTATTTTGCAGAGTCAAGGCTATGATGAGCTTGTATCTTGGATTGATCCAACTTATTTTCAGACTTGGTCTTTTTCTTTGAGACACTAGTTGTCTTTGTATGATTTAAAATTACATCTTATACTTCTAAGTCTAATTCTGGTCTAAATGCTTGCATGGGTTTGTAGAGAGAAACTTGGCTACAACTCAGAAAATATATCAATAAACTCATTTTCTGTTTTCTTCTTAATTCGAGACTTGTCGTGTACTGAATTTTCAGATTTATGTTATCTTGTACTGGTTTATTCAATTGTTATAAACTTCATTTACAAACACTTTTGCTATTTTTTAAATTTATTTTACAGCAAAACCTACAAATTATCACTATAAAAAGCACAAGTGATAATAGGAGTGAAAACAACAAGGTAATAGACTGGTGGACGAAGTATGAGTTAACAGTATGTAATTATCACTATCCCGATTCACTATCCCGATACTTAGTTGATTTTTGAAATCCTGCTGTGGGTCCACAGATTCATGCTTATTTCATTATTTATTCACATACTCCCCATTCTCTTTCGCTCCACGACAATCCACGTTTGTCTTGATACTTAGTCAGTTTTTTGAAATCTCACCGCAAGACGCGGTCCTTTGATCTTAGTCGTTGATGTCCGATGATCAACAATCATGATTTATTCTTCCATACATACACCCGAAACCGATTGTTCTAATCCATTGCGTAGATGTTGTAGATGAGGTGGATTTCACGTGGGCTTCTTCTACATGTATATTAGATGATGTGGCATCGATATGTGTCCTGACACATGGCATCTGCAGAGTTACCTATTATGGCACTGGTGTGATATTGACGTGGAATCCCTATGATGGGACACTCATCTCACTGGACATGTGGCACTGATGTGGCATCTGATCTTTCCCATCGAGTATCGAGCCCCAATCCTTTTATCTTAGCCATCGATCTTCGATGATCAATGGTCATGACCTAATCGCTAAAGTTTAATCCTTTGCACATGGTTTTGTAACTCTTTCATTCACATTCAAATTACATAAATGTTCTTTTGCAATATAAACCCTTAGAAGTCAAATTGCCTTGTCAATGTGGGATATATCGTTGTCTCCATTTCTTTCGGTTTGGTTAACCTGAACCTGCTTTGATAATATTAACGCTGGTTAGATATGAAACAAGGTCATTGCATCATCCTCATACATGTCTAAGCTTTCTCTACGCTCTTGGATTTCAGATCTCATCCTCTATTTGCAGGTTCATATCGTCTAACGTCCAATTGACATTTCTTTTCATTGTTATGCAACTTGAATTTACCTGGGTTCTTCTCGCACAGTCACTTCGTCTTCATGGTAAACAAAGAACACTTACATAAATTCAACAATGCATAATCATCTTGACACACAGAGGCCCATCAATGTACAAGGGAATTATTTAATTTCTTGGTTCAAATCACACAATGAAACACTTCCTAGGTCTTCTCTTTAACACATAAGCTCATCAACTCATAGAGACATTCATAGTCTCCCCCTGTCTTTGATATCAATGAAAACACTATTTCCAACACTCAATCCTTGAATTTAGCAATTCATTTTTTGATGAGACCATTGGATAGAAATTCATTGTTTGAAGGAGATAGTTGCCTATTGGATAGCCACACTTAGATAATTTATTGAACTAAAGGGTTGTATGCACCTTCCTTAACCAAATTTGTATTTCAAAACTTCATTGGAGATCATGCACAACCATGCATAACGATTGGAGGATATTTGAGGGTCATACACCATACATTTAGATTCCTGAAGGTTACACATAATATTTCCTAGCTCCCTGAGGTTGTACACAACTTGGGTATGTGGCCTTCATCTCTTTGAGGACACTTAAGGATATGGTTGGGCATGTGAGTGTCTTGCTGGGAATTGGTATGGGTGTTGGACATTGAAAATATTGGTAACATGTGCCAATGGATTGTTCAAACTGTAACCTTTTTGTAATTGCTCTCCTTCCCTTTGTTTTTGGCATGTTATGCTTCAAATCTGTGTGGGCATGACATGGAGAAATGCGTTTGACATTGGATGGTTTTGTCTTGTTCTCAACTTCTTATGCAACCATCTAATTATTTTTTTAATTAAGTGTTATTTCATAATTTTTATTTGAGTGGTGTTATGTTGAAGTGGATATTGTTATAAGCACAATAAATTGGAAGGAAGGCACCTTACTTATAAATCCATATTTTGATAGTTGTGAAATCATTGGGTACAAAAACAATGTTTTTGACATTCCCATCATCGTATGAATACATTTTATACATATAAATATGAGCATTGTCATGTAATATCGTAAATGCAAATGAAGGTTCATTGAGGTGAATTCTTTTGTCACCCAAACATTGCATAGTAAGTTGGTAGCATTGTTCATGTTGAGTGGTGACAAGTCCAAAGAGCATAAAATCATTAACTACAATTTCAAGGAGCCTATTGTAACTAAATTTGATTCTATCTTTCTCACCCATTTATGTTCTTGGGTTAATGGATTTGATATTTCTTTTCCTTGGGATCAATTACAAGCTTTCATAGATATGTCACACAATATGAAAAACTTACACTGAAAAATGTGCAAGCAAAGGTTTCATTCATCCATTATGAGTAATTGAATCTAACATTGCTTAAACATCAAGGTTGGGAAGTAATAAAGTCATTTTGGATTGATAAAAGAAGTGGTTTAAAATTGAAAATTTGAAGAATGTGACGTTAAAATAAATTGAAAAGTGATTTAATTAGCACTCGTATGTTAAACACACCCCACAAATTATCCAACGAATGTGGTGTGACAAGAAGCAACGACGAAGACTGAATTTAGAACATAATGTGATCTCCATTTAATAGAAGTCTCAACCTCTGAAAGACCCAACAACGTTGGAGCGACAAGAATCAATGACAAAGATCATATTTCAGAGAACAAGGTACTCAAAGGGTAGCAAAGTATCTTACTTCTGAAATGATTTATCAGATGCCATGTGTAGAGGATCCAACAATTTCAAAGTTCTTTTGGTTTGTGATTCTGCACTCTAATCACTAAAACCACCCTACTAAATATTGGTTTGGAATCTAAAAGGGAAGTTTCTATCATGTATATCACATTAAATTTAAAGCAACTACATTTATTTTATGAATCATTAGGTGTAATTTACATTAAATTGGTCCTCTAAATTTTTAAGTGCATGTTGCAAGTACACACAACTAACACTATGTCAGATACAATGAGAAAATGTGGTAATTTTTCATTCATTTTGACCATCGTTAGAGCTTTGAGGAAAGAGGCATCAAGGAAGTTCAGGCCAAGAAAAGGTTTGGTATCCAGTGAAGATAGAGCACCCTCTGGTCAGGTAAGTTTGTCAACTAGCCTATTCTTCATTCAAGCTTAGCATAGACACTTGAAAATTGGTTTTCTTATTTGGAATGGCCTTGAGACAAAATCCCCCGTCCTCTCATCAACTTGCTTAAGCCCTATTTGACTTAGACAATTTTGTTGATCTTGACGATGATATTTTTTATACTCATGTGTCCACCGGGTTTCTAGATAACATTAGAGAATCCACTAATGACCTCTTTCACAATAGTACATACAAGTTCTCAACCTAAGACAATAATTTGGCCCAAGATGTTGTTCCCTTGTCTTTCCACTCACCTGATTTTGTATCAACATGTGCCAATCTATATAACCCCTTGAGTCACAATGTGGTTTTAGCCAATGGATCTCACAAAATATTTTAAATTCCAACCATGTTGATTTCAACAATGCTTCTCGTACCTATAGGTGAATATTCTTTAAATGAAGAGGAGTTAATTGCAAGAATAAATATTTTGACTCCCTAAGATAAACAAGAGGCCATTCATCGATACCTATATGATAATTCCCCTACGCTTGATTTGATTTCCCCCCTCCAGGCCTCCACCTTTTCAAAATTTTCAAGAGAAGTGCTCTCTATGATTTCCTAATCCTAGGGTATGATGATGACCTATCAATAGATCAAGCCATACTTGGATTTATGGATGGAATTTATTCTCCCTTTGGCTTATCTCTTGCTAAATTCGAATATGAAAAATTTCTGGTGCAATCAATTCATGAGAAATTATGTAATTTTCATGATCTTAGGATGTTTAGGTATCAATCATACTTAGTGCACTTGCTATTATACTTCAAATCTAAACAATTTGAGCATTTGAATCTAAGGAAGTTGGATAATCAGGATAACCCCGTTCTAGTTGTTGACTGGACCTCAATAGCCACTAAGACTAAAACAAAGGAAGGATTTGAGGAGTTTATTAATAAATTTTTTCATCCTCATACTGTCTTTTATGGGAAACTACCTCTCAGAATGCCTATCGAATTTCGTAACATGCTCCAATTGAGATCGAAAACTAAAGTAGGATATTGGTATCTTCACAAATAACTATTCTCAGGATCTATGGTTGTGAGGCTCAACCTTACTACCAATTTACATACTGTTGACTCATACTTCGTCCACCTATTCTAAAAAGTTTACAAAGAGTTGAAAAAACTATAACTCATTTGAAGAATAAAAAAATTTATAATAGGTGGGGTCCCTTAGGAAAGAGCACTGATATTATAATTTCTCATATGTCATTCATTTTTATTCTCATGATATGGCATCGTTTTGACATATGTTGGTCTCAATTTGGATTATAACCTCGAGCAAGGTACCAAAATGTTAATTAACATATGATGACCAATATTGGCTTAATTCTTATGAAGTTATGGTTTTTTTACATGGTTATGTCTTTGCCACATATTTTAAAAGTTTTATTTGAGATCGTGTTGTTGGTATAACATCATAAGCCTCATTCTAATACAATGTTTGGCACAACAACCACATATGTTTTGGCTCGACATATTTCTTTTCCCAAAGGATTTAAAAGTTTACATAAAGGGACACTTTGATGGTTTTAAAGGCAAGGGCATATATTATTTGTTGGTTTGATATGTCTTTAAGGCATTTATATTGATAGACACCTTGATGCAAATAATTGATATACTATTCCTAGCAATGAAGGTTTGGTTGATGTTTATGATGGTTATTAATCAACATGTATTATATATTGTTTTGAAAATTGATGTTATAAGGTTTCAATTGTTGATAATACATTATGTTATTTGATATTGGGTTTTGATATTTGGGTGGTCGTGTATGAGATTTAAGCTGGCCACTAAGTCGGCCATGCATTGAATTGGAAATGACATGGGCATTAATGCCACTAGACCTACGCTTTACCACCTTGGAAGTCTTTAGGGTTCTCATCATTTCTAGTTTTGGTTTGGACTGTGGAGAGAACTATGCTTTTGGCTCCAGAAGACACCCTGTGTTTTGTGCAACCATGAAATTGGTGCAACCATTTGGACAAGAGATGGTATAAGAGTTGGCTCTTCCTGCAAGGTATGTACACACACAAAGTTAAACACAATTCTGAAACATATTTGTTATTAAATGGTTTAGTTCAAATCTGTAATGGTTGCTTGTGTGTAGTTTCTCCTCCCTTGTTCTCCACTCATATACAAGTATTTTTATGGTTGAAGAAATTAATTTTGTTGAACAATTATGTTGAAAATATATTATAGAAATGAAGGCGGAATATGGGTTTTCTTTGGTTGTATGCTTTTGAAGTTAGTTCGTGTCTCTCCTCCACTTTTTATCACTTTCCATAAATTTTGTTGTGACCCAAATGGAAAATGAGCTATGGGTAAAACTCAAAGCGATGACCAAATTAGTATGTGTGAATGCATTCTGGGTTTGATTTAAAATCACTTGGAGAACATCTAGATTATAGCTTTGGTTGGATAGATGTCAAATCTTACATACAAGCTCATTTTTTTAGTCACTCTTCAAGCTAAATATTTCTCCTCTATTTAAAATAGATAACAATTGAATTTGAAAGTAATGGCATCCTCTCTTGTTTTGGTGGCTTCGTTTTATGGAAATCGTGAACTAAATATCTCCCAGTTTTTCAGCATTAGTTGGTTCAATTTAAAGGTTGGTTTTTTTAAGCCTAGACCATTGTTTACCCTCTTTTCCAACTCATACCCATTTCATTGTTGGAATGAATAATACTTACCTAGGTTATTCTAGACCTATCCACATCCTCTTGTCCACGTGGAGTGTTTATGATTCATTCCACTCTATCAAAGGCTGCCTATGTATTTTAAAATATATAGTGTTGGGAAACACATGAGATCTTAACATTTCGGGTGTTGGAATGAGTTATAAATTGCAATTGTTGATTGAGTGATATATATTTTTCAAAAAATAAACGTGAGGGTTGATGTGTTTAAATGATATTAACTCAGATATTCTATGGTTGTAGATTGCAATGGTTTTACTAATGGTGTTGAGGATGTTATAAAGAATGATTGCGGTCTTTCAAAATGCAAGTTATTATAAGTTGTTGGTTGACATTTTTTGGGTTATTATTGGGTAATAGACATACATTAGAAGTTATGGTTGAAGTTTGAAGTCCTAATGATTTCACATGAATTGTTATACATTATTCCTTCATTATTTACCATTTTTCATAAATATATTCCCTCTATTATTTAATGCAAGGTCTTATTAAAGTACATCGCTAATATAAATGTATTGAATGACAAAGAAGTTTCCCCGATCATTCATTGTTTTCATTTTTCATTTTTCATTTTTTGTCATGAATCCATGTTCATGTTTAAGAAGAGATATTAATATTGAAGAGGTGTATATAAAATTGAAGCTTCGGTTTGGCTAAAATAATTTTTGAAGGAAAAATTATTAGTGTTGACTGTATTTTGGTTTTGTTTCCCTCTTATGCATTATCCCCTTTTCATTTATTCCTTGCATTCTTGATATGTGATGTTGGATATAGAGCCTTACTAAGTCATACTTAACAAATATTGATATAAATGTTTATTCACTCCGTGTTGTATTATAACTGAAGGATTTCCTATTGACTAATTGAAATGGAAAATGGAAATAAATGAGGTTCTTTAGTGGATGGAGTAACAAAGGGGGTAACAAAGGAAATAGAGGGAGAAGAGGCAGAATGCCAAATGTGTTTTGGAAACAAGGGAGGTACAAGAGGATGGGATTTTCTATCCATTTTGATGCAAATTTAGACGAGTTTAACCAGCTGGTGCAAAATGGTTACCTACACTTGGAGGACAACCTGCTTTAACTCAACCCCCAGCTCCTCCTAGTGCACCTTTGTATCCACATCTCAATATCATGGACTTTCCCTAACCTCCTGTTCAACCAGTGAATGATGGTTGGGATAACAACCCAATGAATCCTCCTTCCGCTATGATGGTTGGGATAACAAACCAATGAATCCTCGTACAATGGTCTGTTAATCCCCCTCTACCTTGTCAAAAAACACCATTTGTTACATCAATTGCTTCCATAGTCCATTCTCCTCCCAAATACCATAGCGTTCCCTCTCATGAAGTTCATATGGATAAAGGAAACAAACTTATTACTTTCCCTAGCACCGAGGCATCCCAATCATCCTCTGTACACTCAAAACAAAAATCAACAAAAGAGGAAAGTGGTAAAAGAGAAATTGACTTCAGTGACATGCATCTAGAAATAAATAAGTATGAAGAGAAAAAGGTTTATTATGAAGACATACTAAATATTAGATCATGTCTCTAAAGGCAAGAAAGAGAGAGAATAATAGTTTAAGAAGAAATACCCTCATATGTTTTAATTTGTATCATGAAAGTGTTTTATTATAGACATATGATACTTTATTTTGGGACAAACAACATGCATATGATATTCATTATTGAAAAACTTTAAATATCATAATATTTTTGGGAGGTACAAGTGTTTGCTAATATGTAATTATTTTGGACAAATGTCTTATCTAATATATGTGTGTGTGTGTGTGTGGGGTGGGGGGGGGGGGACAAAGACCTAGTGGGACCCACCTATTATTAATTTAAATTAAAAACATATTTTACCCTTATGATAAATAAAGTTGCCCTCTCTTAAATAAAATTTAATTAATTTTTAAAACAAAAAGGAAGTTGAACTACCTAACTACTTCATGAAGATATAAAAGAAGGAGATCAAACCAAATAAGGACATGAGAAAATAGAGAAGTGAAACTTTTAATAAGGGTTGATCTGAAGGTGGTGAACAAAAAGACTAGAAGGCATCGATTGGTGATATGTTCCAAGGTCATTTATTTTTCTTGAAGTCTATTTGGGTTTTAATTAGAATTTATGAAGTCATTTGGTGCTAATTAATGATAGTTTTGCACAGTTCAAAATAATGATGCACATTTAACTTGAAGTGATCCAACTTGAATTTGAATTTGAATCTTTTTTTTTGACATCAGATGTCCATTTATGAGTCCTAATTACATCTTGGATTTCCAAGAACTTCTTTGGTCCAGGTTTTCATAGGGACATGAAGAGAAATTTTCAGTGGTAACTCAGAGTCGATATTAATAAAAGGATTTGTTGATTTCTTCTCACTTAAAAAATTGTTTAGTACTGTTTTTCAGATTGATCATTTTGTCCATATTTCAATGTTCTTACTTGTTATAATTCTTTTATTTGCAACTTCCTTTCTTTTATTTATCTCGTTAAATTGTAGAATTTCAGATAAAATATATAAAAATAGAGTTAGATCTAAGAACCATATTTCTTGAGGTCTGATTAAGATTTTGACAGGCTATAAACTAGGGTAATAATCCCGCCTATCTCACCTAGCCTAATGAGATTCAAAAATGTATGAGTAAGGAGAATTATCATTCCTTAATCAACATATCCCACCAAAGATTTTTTCTTTAGAGTAAGTATATCAAGAAAAGGTTATCTCCAAATCACCTTCATTTTACTTCCAAAAATGAGAATTTAACTTTCACTTTACCTCCCTGGGTCTATTCTTGTATTACAAAAAGTAAATTCGTGTTAGAGGTCGTCAATAGAATAATGAGTTCAATTGGTTTCAAGATAGGATAAGTTTGGCATTATGACCCGTATCATTTTATCTCGAAGCAAATAATTTCCTTCAATTCTTCTACCTACATTCATCATAATAACTCTGACGTAGAAATGCTATCTAACAAGGACACATGGGAAGATGTGCAATGTCTAATGGAGATGCAGGGTATACAATATAGTTCAATGATTGATGTTGGAAGGGAACCAAAACTACCTAATTCAAATTCCATAGTGGCATAGAACATTGATTCAAAATGCAGTGAGATATGCACATAAGAGGTATCAAATGAAGTGTAGCAAGTAATGGAATCAATAGATAATATGAAAATGGGTGTTAATAGAAGAAATATAATGGTTCACAAATATTTGGCTCAAAGTCAAGGTGGTACTCATCCAGAACAACATGAGGTTGGAAACAAAAGGATTAAGTGAGCTCAAGGTCACTAACTCAAGCAAGCCTAATTGTAAAAAGGAAAAAATGTGTAGTCACGATACTCAGATGATCAAGTTTACTCTAGAATATGTACAAGAAGACTTAGGGATATTATGTCCAGAAGAATTATCTAAAGAAGTGGAAGCTCTCTTAGGAAAGTTGCAACTTGCAAAATCAATTGACCCAATGGTGATGGTCACTCCTTCCCCTATACCTATAACTCAAGATTCAATTAAAGGATATAAGGTTTTTGGTAAATTCATTTGGAACTCAGCTCATATCACAATCCAAGGATAGATTTGATTTATTTTCACAAGTGCAAGAAGAAAATTATAAAGCTAGGAAATACCCATACGGGAGAAAAAAAAGGATGCAAAGCTCGTTAATGTGTCATTGAATGGTATTCCCAAGTCTTGGGAACCATTTTTCAAGGGAGTTTGCGCTCAGGAACATCTCCCAGATTGGAAGAAACTTTGGGATGATTGCATCCAGGAAGATAATCGAGAGGAGTCTAAGAGCAACAAGCAGTGAGGTAGTGAAGAGAACTTGGCTCTTGGTAGTAAGACAAGGAAGGGCAAAGGAAATAGTTATAACAAGAAATATAACGGTGATGTAGGTTCATCATATCCAGGGAAGAAGAAGGACTTGAGTAAAATAAAGTGTTTCTCATGTCATTAAAATGGACATTATGCATCTCAACGTATGGAGAAGAACAAGAAGGGTAACAAAAGGACGCATACAACAACATCAACAGAGATGCAACTTGATGAGTTTGCAACAAAGTTTGAGAAGGAATAATCATTGGTTTCTTGCCTTTCTACCAGCACAACTGCGAGGAGTGCATGGTTCTTGGACAATGGTGCATATTGTCATATGACAAAAGCATGGGACCTATTTAGCAGTCTGATGGAGAGTGAATCAGATGTTCATGTGGATCTTGGTGATGATTCCAGGTATGTAGTGAAGGGAGAGGGAACAATCATGTTCTATCTTGAGTTAGAAGGTTCATTAGATTCATAGGATTTTCTTTATGTACCAGGTTTGAATAATTTTTTTCTTTAAGTCTGAGCTGTGGAGGACAGGGGTTTTGTCATGAATTTTTTCAGGGAGGGAAAGTACTCATATGTCCAGAGAAATCTAGCCCGGAAAATGCAGTGGTCGTTGGGGTTAGAGAGGGAACTTTATACAGGTTGCATGGCAAACCTTTTCAATATTTGGTACATGATAGTGAAAACCTATGTGATTTGTGTCACAGGAGGCTGGGACACTTGCACTACAGGGGGGATTGTTACAAGTCTTCCAGAGTTTAGTATTGACCAATAGGGAGTGTGCAAAGGGTGTGCACTTGGAAAGAATTCCAAGGTTTCATTTTCAAGCAATGAGAGTAGGTCCAAGGGGATCTTGGATATTATTCATTCATATGTGAGGGGGTTGATGTTAGTAGCATCATTATAGGGATTATTATACTGTGTGCTATTTATTGATGATTTTTCCAGGAAAAAATAGATATTATTTATGAAGACCAAGGATGAGGTATTCAATTGGTTTCAGAAGTTTAGAGACCAGTTAAAGAACTAGACAGATAATAATATCAAGGTCTTGAGGTCGGTAACAGGGGAGAGTACACTTCCAATGAATTCAAGGATTTCTGCAAGGAGGTAGGGATCAAGAGGGAGTTGACAGTCTCATACAAACCTAAAAAAATGGGGTTGTGGAGAGAAAGAATCGGTCCATCATTGGTTCTTCCATGGCTATGATACATGACCATGAGTTTCCTATGTTTATGTCTAAAAAGGCATGTAACACGTCGGTGTATGTGCAAAACAAGAGTCCTCACAAGATATTGGGGGAAAAGACTCTAGAGGATGAATTCTCAGGGGTGAAGCCAGAGATAGGACATTTGAAGATCTTTGGTTGTCCAGTTTACATCCATGTGCCTGTGGAGAAGATGATGAAGCTGGAGCCTTCATGAAATAAGGGTATATTTGTGGGGTACAATGAGACCTCAAAGGATTATAATATCTTCATTCCAACACAATGGAAGAAAATTGTAAGCAAAGATGTTAAGTTCGAGGAAAACTTGGCATCTAGGAGTACTCAAGAGTCATCGATAGTGATAGAGGACAAGGAGGAGCAGGCTCCAAAGGAAGAGAAACAATTAACAGTTCATACTTCAAGTTGGGAGACAAAGTCATCCCCTTCCAGTCCTTTTAGGAGACCCAAGTGGCTATTATAGACATTGAAGGATGTTGGCGTGGATCCTCGAAGTGCGGTCAAAGAGTGAAGGCCTACAAATAAGTTTCATAACTATATGGAACTTATGAGTAGCATCATTTATGCTAAGCATTCCAATTTTGAGGAAGAAGCAGATAACAAGGTATGGGAGGATGCTATGGTAGAGGAGTACATGCCTATGATGAGGAATGATGTTTGGGACATAATTCCAAGACTGAAGGGGAAGTCAGTTGTGAGCTCCAAATGGCTCTACAAGATCAAGCATACTACATATGGTAGCATCAAGAAGTTCAAAGTGAGGTTTGTGGCAAGAGGCTTCTCCAAGTTATGGCAAGTTATGAGGTGGAGGATACATCAGATGGACGTGAAAACAACTTTCCTCAATGAGATCATTGAGGAAGAAGTATACATAGAGCAACCTCGAGGCTTTTAGGTACACGAGAGGGATTCTCATGTGTGTAGTCTTAATAAATCCTTGTATAGACTCAAACAGGCACCCAGAGTGTGGTATTCCAATATTTATGGATACTTGAAGAGTATGGGATTTACCAAGAGTGAGGAAGATCCTAACTTGTAATTCATACTTTTTGGGTCGAATCCACTCATCTTGGTTCTGTACGTTGATGATTTATTTCTCACAGATGCAGAGGAGCTTATTGCAGGGTGTAATGTAGATTTAGAGAGTGAGTTCGAGATGAAGGACATTGGCTTGATGCATTATTTCTTGGGGTTAGAGGTATGAAATATATCAGGAGAGATCTTCCTTGGTCAAAGGAAATATGTAGCAGAGATCTTGAGGAAAATCGAGATGGATGAATGTAAACTGATGGCTACACCTATGATTACCAATCTGAAGAAGGTGGTGACTTAAGATTTAGAATTGGTGGATCACACGATATACAAGAAACTAATAGGGTCCTTGATGTATTTGTTCAACACTAGGCCATATATTTGTTTTGTTGTGAACACCTTGATTCAGTTCATGGTGGAGTCGAGGCAGGTGAATTGGGTAGCATCAAGACATGTGCTCAGGTACTTGAGAGGCACAATGGAGTATGGATTGATGTATCTTGGAGGAGATAGACTGGAGTTGCAGGGATATACAAACTTAGATTGGGTGGGGAGTGCAATAGACAGAAAGAGAACCGCGAAGTGTTGCTTAAACTTGTGATCAACAGTGATTACTTGGTTCAACAGGAAGCATACTTCTGTAACACTCAGTTCAACAGAGACAGAGTATATGGAAACGAGTATGGATAGCTATGAAGCCATTTGGATTCACAAATTGCTTACATGTTTATTTGATCAGGAGTTGGAGCCTACAATGATATATTGTGATAATCATAGTTGTATCAAACTCTTAGAGAATTCAATATTCCATGACAGGTCCAAGCATATTGAGATCATATACCAATTCATTTGGGATAGGATCCAAAAGGGAGCAGTGAAGCTTCAGTATATTTCCAAATATGAGCAGGTTGCAAATATTTTGACCAAACCCTTTGAGAAAGGGAAGCTTGTATTCTTCAGAGACAGACTTGGAGTGGTGTAGAATACCTTCCTCACTAAGAAGGACTGTTGGTTCTAGTGGTAGCATCAGACATGTATTTCCGCACAGGTCTATGTGTCTAGACATGTGGAAATCGTCCAAAACCTTCAACTCTTGAATTTACTTTAATTAAAGAAATTATTAAAGTAATTTGATTTTATTAATTAATTATGTAATTAGTTAATTGAGTTATTTAAGGAAAGTGTTAAAAGTAATTAGCATGTTTCTAAATCTCAAGTGAGGTGAGAAGTAATCTCAACCATCAATCGCTTTGGAGATTAGAAATAAATTATAACTCATGATTATAAAAGCAAGTCTAGGGTGAAGGAGGAATACACTTTACACTTGATATGTGTTGAGAGAGTCGACACAAAGAGTATTGGATCACGAAGGAATATGATTCAAGATTTTGGATAGGTGGAGAAGGAATTCCATCTAGAGATCAGGTCAAGGAGAAGAGAGAACAATGTCAACGCATGTGGGTTTCAGTCAAAGGAAACCATAAGAGAGTGTCGTGTCATACACGTACCTAGGTCACAATGGAGACAATCACATACATACACAAGTTTGTTGAAGCAAAGTCATGCACACCTTGAAAAGTGTGCAGTTATGGGTCGTACAACAGATCAAACTTTTCCAAGTTTTTCTACAATTCTATTTCTCTCAGTCGGCCATAATCCCTATTGTGGGATCCCTGATTTTGGCATAATAAAATCATTCTCAGCACTGATTTTCCCTCATTTTTTTTTTCCAGGGGTAACTACCAAAAAATATTGGTGTTTATGTGTGCTTGATTTGGTTTCCTTGTTTATGCTTTCGTTGCATGTTTAGTTGATTACTCAATTGTGATTTAATTCAATAAGTGATTTATTTGGAGTTAAATTTTGCGTGTTGGGTAGGAGAAATTTCAACAAAATGGTGTCCAAAAGATTGATTCGATCCACAATTAATGTTAAAAAATCCAAACATTGGTCAACAAGTTAGACAAGCAACTAAATCATGAAAGAATAATCAATAGAAACAGAACAACCATGATAAGAGAATTGGAGGGAAATATTGTTTCCTTGTTAGTCACACCCAATGGATTGGAAAGTGTAAAAAATATGCTCGATTCTAGAGATACACAGATCAAAATATTGAATTCAAAGTTAAAGATGTTGCAGTTTGAACATGCACTAACATTAGAAGATGGGAAATTAAGGGATCAAAATTATCAATTGGCATACATATTCGATGCATTAACAAAATAGAAAACTCACATCGACTATAGCGAAGTACCTACTTTTGAGGGAGAGTTTCCTACGTTTGGAGCTAAAGGGATATATAGTGAAGAAAGAAAGACTTTGAGAAGGTCGACTATTCTGGGAACCAACAATTTATGCTATCTTTTTGTCTCATTGCAACAAGAACGAGCTTGATTTTGAAAACTTGTAATTAAATGAAGTGTAGACACAATTGTGAGAGTTTTTAAGGATTCATCCTGCTACTTTATATGTCTATATTCTTTAAAGTTTTGTAAAAGATTCTTATGTTTTATCGCAAAATTTATTATTGTCTTTATATGGTTGTTTAATAGACTCAATTGCTCAGGCAGTTATAATTTTGAAACTTTGGACTTGATCTATGTTTCTTATGTGATTGGAGCATCACTTTGATTAAGGTATTTATTTGATTGGTTCCTATATTTAATATTATGCTAGATATTGTATGTGATATTTAAGTATATGATTTTGAGTATGATATATCCTCAAACTTTCTTGATAATGTTTGGTATTAACTACTACTTGATAATGTTTGGTATTAACTACTACTTGATAATGTGCAACATAAAAAATAGAATAGTCACTTGAAGGAGAAGGTCCAAATGTTTGACCAAAGGATATCAGAGATGGGGAAGAACCTCGAGACCTCGAAAAGACTATTTTCATTGCTAAATAATCAATTCATTGAATGTCAATACTTCCTCACTACTATCATAAAAAAATGGGACAAGAGAAGAGTTCAACTAATGCAACTAGGAGAGAAGGTCATTTAGCTTGAAAACTAGCATGAGGAGAGGCTCAGTCAAATGGTGACTGAACTACAATATGAGTTGTTAGAGAAGGAAGAAACATTCGAAATGCTACAAGAATCTTTCCAAGAGCACTGGAAAGTAAATAAATCTCCAATTGTGATTGAAAAATCCATCACCATGACCAAGACAAGCATGGTAAGTTCGTCTTTTCCAAACATTTCTCAATAACCTTTTGGTGAATTTGAAAAGCATACAAGAGGCATTGGTTTGAAATTATTAAGGCAGAGATGGGTTATGAAGGACAAGGGATAGGAAAGAGCAGGAAAGGCTTCCTAAGGCTCATAATAGCTTAACTAAGGGTCAAGAATGGAGGCCTCAGTTTTAATGGTAGAGATGAAAAGGCCACAAACACCAAGATCACATTTGTGAAGGAAAAATACATGGTAGATTTTACCTGCTCATAGAAGAAAGAAAAGTAGAAAATGAGGAGGGTAGCACACCACTACTCCCTCTTTATTGTGGTGGGTTGCAGAATGGAAATGATAAACAAAGTGCAAAGACTCAGCCTCCACCAACACTTAGAATAAGTGGCAAGCCAACCAACTGGAACAAGAATAAGAAGACCAAGAGGAATGCATTAGGTAATACATCCCTTATTTGTCATTGCTACAAGAAGAAATTCCATCTTGAGGCACATTGTTGGAAGAATCATGTCACATGCCACAATCCAAATTGTTTTCAAAGGAAGAATGGTAATAACATTTCCCCAATCCAATAGTGAACCCAAAAGTATATGGAGATAAAAAGAATGTCAAGAAATCCACACAATAATGCCAATAATTTTCTCCACCACTAGAAGTTGAGTGGATATTGGGAAGAATAGTGTTGGAGGATTCATCTACATCTTCTCCCTAGAAACCACACAACCAAGAGAAGAGTGTATAGAGTGAAGAGTTGTCTATAACTCCAACCCAAGGAGTAGAGACTGTCAAGGTAGTTATAGTAGCACCAGAGGTCGACATCACCAACGACGTGGAAACCACTTGGAATCCAACATTAAGGGAAACCATGATTCAATTATTTCCTTCAGTCCTCCAAAAGAGGAATCCCTTCTTAGATATGTATTAGATATTGGTGCATAGATGTTAATGACCTTCGGAGTTCCTCGGAACTCCATGACAACCAGCAAAGAAAAAAGATGCTATATGATTCATGAAGGTTGTGTTTGCACACACATGTTGTTTTTCAAATTAGCATTGCTAAGAGATGGAGTGTTGTGCCAACACGTGTAGCACTAGATAATTGTTTCCATGTCAGGAATAAATTGAACCTAGTAGAAGAGGGAAGATCACATTTCCTTTTGTGGATTTACTACATGGTCGTATATGCTTGTTGGTATCTCATTGAACAAGAGAATACTAGAATTTAACATGGCTTCCATTGGCTACCAAGATGGACCGTCTCCAAGTCTGAGAATAAAAGGGACTTGCATACTAAATAGAAGAGTGAATTTTGATAGAAGAGTTTGGATCTAAAGATTGCTTAGACTAGAAAATCAATGAGTAGACTTATACATTGTGGGAACAAGTGAGCTAACAATTACAGCCAAAACATAGCTAGAACCAGAGCCACCAGTAATAAAATTCATAAACTAGATCTAGAGTCAGAGTTGTAGCAAGGATCCAAAGTTGAGAGATATGTTCCAAAGAAGCATACATGAAGCACATTGATCCAAATTGGTTTCCTCTAATATTTTGGAGACCAATAAGCCTCTCAATGGGGATGTGTTATCCAAAGTGGATCCAAATAACATGGTTGGTTGTAAGACTCGGTACACACAAACAAGGTTGATAATGAATGAAGGCAGAAACTAAGAAAAGATAATGCAACAGTAAAGAAAGTAAATGTAAACAAGAAAATAAAAGAGAGAAAAACAAAGAATTAAATGGAAAAAAAAGTAGGAGGGAAAGTTGGAGAATGGGAAATGAAAGGAAAATAACCCTTGGCCTTCCCATCACGCCTATCTATGCCTATATCTTATTATAATTAGACTCACAAAGGGATTTTTGTTGGCAAAGAAGTGAGGGTGTCATAGAGCCATGAGTTTCATTGTCACTTGAGATTGTTGAAATGAAAACTAAGAAACCATTCGAAGTTGGTTTTCTGATGTGGGTTTCCAAGGTAAAATTTGTGTGTTTATGGTGTGTTTGATATTGTTGTTGTGTAAATTATGTGTATGCATTATGCTACTCTTCTTTATGTTTCATGTGTTGTTTTGAGTGTATTAATAGCTATTGGATGGTATTGTT